>JAVTVY010039313.1:0-171381 GCA_036873755.1 Hanleya hanleyi | reverse complement strand
TGCTAGCCTGTGCGCCGCATAAAAAACGGAAAAACGGACATCTGTTCTGGGTATTCTGACCCTGCCATGTGTATGCATGCTAGGAGAATTTAATCTAATTTATTTATCAGTCCATGCATCTACCTTCATAAAACTTTGATATGACTTTGAGATGGAATTATGCCATCACATGCCATTTTATTTACAAAATAAATTTTCTTGAAGCCATGTTTCATTTTTGAAATATTAAATATTTGAATGATTAGTCGCATTAAACGAAGTAATACGCTGATGTGAAAATCATGGAACAATCGATCCATGCAGTTCAGAATATGGGTAGATATCCACATTTTCCATAAATATATAAAACCTGAAGTTGACATAGCCCCATAGTATTTTCCCCAACTTGTCCAATACATTGTCTCCGAAATATCGCTTAAAACATCTCGGATATATTATGTGGGACAGACAGTAGTTATTCTGTTCGTATAGTATAATACTACTGCTGTTTTTATCAGGGACAAAGTACTAACTGGGATATATATCCCAAATGTGATAAAATATCCATGTCAGAAGTAGAATATTCATGTTTCAATCCAGCTGGCACATATTGCTAGTTATTCTATTCGTATAAAGGCATACAACAGTGGTGAGTGATGAGAAGTATACAGCAACAACAACCAGAAAAAATAATGCACATAATCGCAATATCACAGAGAATGATTTTGGCGAGTAAAAGTCAGCAAAATTATACAATCGGATTGGCAGATTTGTGAAGAAGATTCTATCTTGTTTTTGTAGTTTAGCTGCCGAAATTCGCCATTATGAGTTTAGTATGAGAATTAGTCACAATATCTCAATTAGGATATATTTCAATACCCAAACTTGAATTTAATATCTCAAGTGGGATATATATATCCCAGTTAGTCCTTTGCTGTGCCCAGCATACGTTTTTACTGTGCAAATCGGTCAAAATATCTCAATTTGGACATATTTCAATATGGGGGGCAGGGGCATAATATTTTGAGAAATGTATTTGATTCAAATTTTTAAAGGCCAGGCAGTACCCCATGAAATCAATTGTCAGTATCTGTGCTTGTTTTGCTCCACGTTAAGCAAGCAAAGCAACCTTGCCAGTGTCACAGCAGAGAGTGTACACATAGAGGCCATTCTCAAGTCAAGCGCTAAACCACAATATATATCTTTGTGCGTTTTTTTCCAATTTTAATCATATATCCAATCCAATATATATACAAAAATCTTTGCGATAACTTCATTTTTGAGAGAAATGTAATATTCTACTTCTGACTAACTTAAGGAGGTGTACTTTTACTGTTGATTCATTGGAATGTTTATACTCTGTTGTAGATTGTTGAACTGTCACCTGAGAGCAGTGTATATGCATACCAGTACCAACAACAAATGCAAAGCACCTTTTAGGAGAATGAAACAGTCAAAATCTGATGTCAGAGAAGATGTTTGATGAACACACTCTTGCCGATATGGCAATGGAAATCTGCCGGCAATAACTAGTAACATCATATAGGAGGAATAAAGGGTGAGCAAAACTTTACTCTGTGAACTCCCATACTAAATTTATAACGCCTGCACATCATTCTATTTCCATAAAGAGGTTGTCACGTCATTTTGTAGATATTCAGCAAATAATATATTATGATACAAATTATTTAGTAGCCGAGATTACCTATTGCAGAAAACACATTCATTATTAATACCATGTGCATTGGAATCACATTTGTGTCATCGGAAGAGCTGCCTGAGCCTTGTGAATCAGAAATACCCCTCTAATGATGTTTTTCATTCATTTCAGCTTTCTGTACAACACAATCGACAGCACAGCTTGTGTGGTCAACTGGACAATGGGATAGGATAGAAGAGCCGCAAGTGGAGGACTGTGGTGATCATTGTTGATTCACTTGCTCTTTACCATGTCTACATGAACTCAATTGGCAGAGATCATCTAACATAAGTCGCTATTCACAGTCAGATATATAAACAACAGTGATTTTATTGAGATGGGAGTTGAGGTGAGAATGTATGGTGCCTCTTTCATGTAAAAATCACATGACGAACAAGAACAATAGTCTGTCTGGATACAAGCACAAAGGACTGTAAATAAGAAAGTAGTGAAAAACCACGCACGAAATAAATGAGCAGGATGTTTATGTGTTACTGTAAAAAATGTGTTAATAGTCCTGATGTGGTGAAATGAGAGTGTATATTCCAGATTTTATCTATTAATCACATTACTATAGTTTAACAAAGTCTGCCTGGATACAACAATCATGGACTGTACATAAGATAATAATTAAAGAATTGCCAAATCACAGACTAACGAAGTGAGCAGCATGTTGCTGTTTATGTTTCAATTGTGTTGAGATGTTCAGATGAGAATGTGCGGTCCATCTTTTATGTAAAAACCACAGGACTGAGGAGAACAATAGTCTGTCTGGATACAAAAACAAAGGAATGTAAACAAGAAAGCATGGTCAAACCATAGACTGTAAATTTGGTAAAGACGTAAGCGGATATATCTATCAATTTACATTTTTTTATATGTTTTAATAGTGCTAAATACGTAATGTATGTCAAATAATAAAACTAAAGTATTCTGCGGAAAACAATCTGATTTATTGAAGTTTATAGTGTACTACTTTTCGCCATGACTTGACTACACCTCGTAACTACACTTGACCATGGCTTATGCCTTATCAGTACATTCTGTAGCAACCCGACTGTACCTTAATGGTACCTCCAGCTATAAAATGGCTCACCATACCTTGCACAAGACCCTGTACCTTGAGTGTACCTCTGGATGAACCCTAATTGCGCCTTGCTCTTCGACTGGATTTATCGCAATGTACCTATACCATACCTTAATGGTCCTTAGCGATACCTTGTCACAGTGCCTTATTGATACCTTATTCAAGCGAGGTACAATCAAGGCATCGTTAACATTTTTGGAACGTACCTTATATCTGTACATTGCCCATGTTGAATCAAATGGCAAATTTGGAGGTACGGATAAGGTATATGCTTTAACTGTACCTTTCCTGTATGTATGTTGAATCTATGGCCTGTACCTTATTGAGACCTTCCTGATTCCTTATTACTGTGAGGGTGACAGGTCGGAAAGGTCCATTGGCTGTGACCAAGATGACACCAAGCGGTATTAATCCATGACAATATGGTCGCCTCCGACCAGGAAAGTATGGTAACCATATTTCTTATGGTTGCTCTTGCCCACTAAATATGTGGTCAGAAGAATGTTTCGACCATAATTTTGCTTGAGCGAGCATATATTGTATGGTCAACTTGACCATATAATTCACTGTCGAAGTGACCATAAAATATCTGGTCGCCTGGTGACCAGATCTTTTATGGTTACTCCGACCATAAGTTGTATTGTCAGATAGTGACCATAAAACATATGGTACGTCATGTCTATACTATAACTTTTATGGTCGCGGGCAACCATATTTTTTATGGCCGGTTCGACCATATCCTGCTAACAGTGTAGGTATTAAAAAATACCAATCTCAATTTGAGATTTTCTGTTTTGACACATTAACATAACCACGATACTGGCGTGTTTCAATCCTGAATACAGATTCTACCTACAAGTAGCCATATGCTCCACATGCTCTTGTTCGTATATCTTTCGTATAACGATTCTGGCATGATGCGCGACATACATGTACATCAGAATAATACCGCTGAGATCCATAGTAATATTAAAGTAGTAAGATTACTCTTCATCAGCCATGCCTATATGAATTCTTAGCTCCAGTTAACGACGGACCTCCAGTTCAGAAGTGAGACAACACTAATGGCGATTTTGCTTCACTATAAGAAACATCGCTGTTTAAAAATACACAAGAAATGTGTAAATCGGATAAAATCGAATGGAGATTAGTATTTTTCAATACCTACAAAAGATCATGAGCGAAAATTTTTGTCCCGACACCTCTGATAGTAAAACAGTGATAATGCTGTACCACAGAAAACATTAGAAGAAATAGCACTGGTATACAGCGTACACATGAAATGTGTCCAAGCAGATAAATCTCTGAGATTGGTATGTTACAATACCTACTGCATAAATATCTCTTGGAGCGATAATTCTGCACTGACACTATGTGCGAAACAGAATAAGCGAGATAATAATATTGGAGATTATATGTCATAAATATTAATAGAACAGTCCCGAGATGGAAGTCTCTAACGACAAAAGGCAGGACACGACGTCATGATGCATGTGTCGTCACGCCGATGTTAGGCAGCGAACCATTCCTTAACATTTGAATGCTGTATTATTTTATGTACGAACATTTATATGCGATGATTTTTGTTGCAAATGCCTCTTTAACTCCGAGACAATAACATCTTCAAAATTGTTTGAATATTTTGTATTTTGAAAGCCACAATGCTAATTATTTTCCGGATATTGCACTAGAGACAATGTTAAAGTATTACCCAGTGCCTAACCTTGACCTGACGTCACCTGGGCAATGGCGTCCTTTTGCGCCTATCATGGCCACCAGGATGTGGGTATGCCTTCTCGGAGGGTTCTCTCCTGGAAATGGAGTTCACCAAAGAGGAATTCTGTCTCTTCTGTTCTTTAATGTCTACATACTTGAACAAGACATCAAGATATCTCGGTCCAATTTAGGATGAAATTAGCCGGAGTGTTCTTTAACCACCTATTATACGCTGACGACTTATGCCTTATTAGTCCTTTAGAATCCACTTGATATATGTGATATTTTTGCGACTGACAATAATATAGTCTTCATCACTAAGAAATGCTTATGCGTGTGTTTTCGTTCAATGACGTGAGAGCACACTCTGTTAAACTGTCTGGCTCACAGCTGACAAAATTACGTTGACAACGCCAAATATCTTGATCATTTTATCTCCAGCGATCTCACTGGGCGTGCAAACTAGAACATTATGCACTCGTGCCAACATTTTTATTCGATCTGTGGTCGTTGTACTCGTCATGTAACTGGAAAAAATGCGTGTCACATACAACAACGTATTTCGCTGGTTATAATGCACTCCCCGCGCAATTGTAGTGCTACTTACATGTTTGGGATTAACTCTGTACCCAGCTTTAATGAGGTTATTCGACGCCAGATTAATTCTTTACGGAACAGACTTATGTCGACAGACGACTTCTTTCTTACAACTTTGCGGCTTTCCGATTTGTCTCAGACTTCGCGTTTAGTTGTCTTTGGTCTCGCCAAATCTCTGTAACGGGCAATTTGTATTTTGGCTGCAATCTTATTATGTATTTGTTCATTCTATAGACCATCTGTGTCTGAAATAAATAAGTATTATTATTCCATTGAAGAGTTTTATCTCGGGGCTGTCCTATGTATTGATGATTTATAGTCTTGGCCCCAGATGAAAGATATTCCGAGGACATACAGAATTTATGCTCCCAAAAATATCTGAAACAACTGCTGTGAGGTACATGAGTACTTGTAGTGATATTATAATAAAACGTTTGCAGACATGTTTTTGTATTGCAGTGATCAATTTAATGCTGTCAGAAAATTAGATAAATAATTGATGTAAAAACTTATGCTCGCACTTTGTGCCACTCTGCGTCTTCCCGTATGTTTTGTGGATATTTTGAACGATCCCCCATTACAATTTTAAACTAATTTGTACGTTTGACAAAACAATATACAGCCACGACGTCAAATGAATGTCTAAATCACGGAACTAGATTATTTTTGGGGACTGACATCCGAGAAACCTGTCCTCTAATGCAGTAGTTAGTGTTTTTACCTAATATCCTATGGTGAATGACGTTCGTTATATTGATGATTTAAAAGGTAATCTCACCAAATCTTGATACCTCGTATTGAGGTCTAAGTTCACGGTGGAACTTGTGCCGAAGTATTTGACCGATGACTAAATTAGACATAGAACCATTTTGGCTATTTAACAACGATGTATTTCACCCACAAAAAACTTTTGACATAGTGTTCAGAGCGTTTGACGCAAATTATTTGTATTTTGGAGATGGCCCCTCTGTGACGTCACAGGTCAATGACGTCATAACACCTTTTGATAATAGACGATTGAAGAACCTCTGCGCAATCAATTTACACCAACCATTTTGCTATATGCCTGGTACGAGTGAAGATATGGTCATTTTAATACGTATACCCCCATTTTAAAAGTAGAAAGATGCAATCCAATGGTTCTTGTATTTCCTGAATTTTTCAGCATACGGCAATAATTCTCACCACCACATCCTACCTCACCTGAAAGAGGAGAGTCCAAGCTTTCCAATGATATATAGTTTGCCTCTGTGTACGGGGGTGCATTTTATTCCCCTGAACAGGGTCTCGGCCGCTCGTCTACTAGCCCAGGTTGGCATGCCGAAGATTCGTCGGGTATATTTAAGAAATAATTCCTTGTTTACTGCGGTAAAACACCTAGAATAGATCGCGCTGCAATAGGATGAGTCTAAGTTTGGTCACGAAGGCAACCCACGTTGGTAGGGACTCCTATTGCAGAGCGATCTGCTCTAGGTGTTTTACCGCAGTAAACAAGGAATTCTTTCTATTTTGCCATACTGAATACGGCACAATGTGGAGATGTTTCCTGTAAAGAAAGATATTCTCGTGTATTTAAAACTGGATTACCACCCCTATACCTGACAAACAAATGCTTTGGCCAGCCTGCAAGTCGCGTGCCTGAAATCGACATGGGTTGGGGAGTCCACAGTATGGCATTCTCCCGACGTCAGAGCTTGTAACCTCCAAACCATCGGTAAACAAGACGACAATAGGGGATATACAATGTGATGCCATGAGAATGCAGTATGGCAGCTATAGGGGCGTGCTAAAACGCCGTTAACGATCAAAATGATGCAAGCGTGACCATTGGTTTTAGAATACATGTGAAATATTTCCGTCATCCAATGATTGTATTGTGTACCTATCATACGTACAAAAAGGTTTAATGACATCAAAAACTGTTTCTTCGTGTTTAATTGGTTCCACGATGTCCGGCAACAGGATATACAAGAAGATACAGACGGACGCTAAATTCTGATATTCATTTCAATCCTATTACCCTTCAGGGCGAGTTCATATAATCTACACCGATTGGTTGCGATTCTAATGGAATTAGATCCCACCTGGGCTTCCTTCGTTATATGTAATAATGTTATTTGATAAAACACATGGGGTGTAGTAGAAAGTAAGGTATACAGTAAGTTCATCAGAGCAGCTAATTCAGTTGATATTCATTATTTTTGATTGATCAAGGTCAAGGTTTTGGGAACATAAAATATTGCAATATACATGTAGTCACAAATATTCACAATATTTCATTTGAATTTGAAAAAATGTAATTAGAATTAGGCCGGGAGCTAATGCGAGTTATTAAGGGGCTTAGAATTTCGTCTCGTTTGCAGCCGACCAAATTTTAAGTTACTTTCTCCGAGATTAAAGATGTGTGGGTCAGCCCAGGTGTGGCATTGCGGAGATTCGGCGGGTATATAGTAAGGTATACTGTAAGATCATCACAGCAGCTAACTCAGTTGATATTCATTTTCTGATTGAGCTTTCAAATCTTGTGTCCAGTCATTCTGACATTTGAGTTTGCGTCTAATTTTTGAAGCTTTATTGCTCCAGTGTTTCATTTACAAACCCATTTCATGTTTAAGATATCACAGTTTGCGCATCGTGTTTGGAGGAGACCTGGGAAAATTGCAATCTGACCAAGTATATTGAAAACCATCAAAGGTTATCTCTCAATGAAATTGGAAAGATTATCCAATTTATTTCAACAATGTACAGACGTCATTTGGAGAATTCTTGACCAATAGTATAAAGAACTGTGAAATTAGATCGGTAGGTTGAGTGTTGCAAGACGAAGTGTCGTGATCATAGATGAATAACTTGACGGAAATTGGTGGAAAAAAGTTAGCTAAAGGATTACCATGTGGAAACAAATATCACAAGAGCAGGTCGAAGAGAGCAGACAAATTGTCAGATAAAAACATGGTGCTGTGGCTATTATTCATGCATATTCAAATACACATAGCATTTTTTCTAATAGAACTACTTTTTAAATTCGATAAATAATTCACATTTCACAGAAATAAAAACCAAAGTATTACTATCCATGCAGCATTGTAGTCGTGAGGCATGTCTTCTTAGATTATATTTTCACTGGCACAACTATAAAAACACGTCCATTCGAATCACCTTCCGATCCTCTTCCCAAACCTGATTTTAACCGTATTAAATCGATATGTGTATCTCCCATGCACAGCTGCATAATCATAGACACAGACCCGTGTCGGTATGTGCTTATGGTTTCCGGCCGATGCCAGCGGACGTAACCCCATCATTAAGAATATTGCTATATTATTATACACGAACTATTTTGATGCCCTTATGCACCATCGCTTGAATGTCACATGGCAAACATTGTACATCGGTAACATCAACTGCTCTGAATGAAGATGGAAATATATGGCATAGGGCCAATGCGAGTCAGCACGGTCATGGCTGCTCCACATTTTACGGAAATGAAACAATATGTAGAAGTTCAAATAAAAAAGTAGTAAAACACTGTTCAGTTTAAAATTCAACTGAATAAAAGAACGGTGATATTTGTGTATATTATGATGTTATTATGACGTTATTATGACACCATGCATCGGGAAGTCTCGAAAGTTGTATATTTCGATTACCAATGCAGGAGATTTCCTGTCGATATTGAAGGCCGACGTGCATTCTAACCCCCATATCTCGCACGTTGTCACTAGTCACTGGGGGTACGAATCTTTCAGATGATACTGCTACCAAAAACGGCGTGAATGTTTATACGAAATTTCTGTTGCCACACCTGGACTATCCCAAATAACCTACACTTCCATGGTGTATTGTCAGAATTCGCTCAGCCTCATGTGTAAATGGGACGACGATTTTGCTGCATCGGCTCCCGGCCTAAATACACAATACCGTGCGTATACCGTATAAACATTTTCGATACTAAGGAATATATGGCATCCGACAATGCTCGTGGGGAAATGCCTATATAGATAGACTGGTATTCGGTACATACTTCATGTAAGATATCACGGGAAACGAGCCTACTTTTGGACTTCGCGATAGCGAACACCATTTAGATAAATAACACTTTTCAGAAATATGGGGTGGGTGGTCGGGGTTATATTACAGACAGGATTTGTATGTAAGCCTAGTCCTATGTCTTTACGAACTTTCAATTTTAAACAGCGGCGTTGCGGTCTTGTAACCTTTGGACGTACATCTTTCCGAACTTTTAATTCTAAACAGCGGCGTTGCGTTCTTCTGTTAGTTTGCATACTGTCAATTACTACACAGCGGCTTTGCGGCGTTGCTAGGTAGGCCTAGATATGACAACAGGTTAAAAACTCTTGATTGGATATGATGTGTGTGGATATTTAAATTCTCAATGTCAACCAAGCCAGGGCTTCACATCGGGTTAGCTGGGAAACTATCAGTTTCTGCACAGCGGCTTTGCGGCATTGCTGTGTTTCACTATCTCCAACGGGATAAATGGGTCATGCTAATAACTGAACAGCCGATCTGCTCTTTCTCAGGGTTGGCCTCATGCTCATAGGGAATCCCATCCTCTCAACAGCGCATGCTCCCTTTCACAGGCTTATTTATCATCCCGGCCTCCAATGGCGGAAGTTGAATATTACTACGTCGCTATGACATCTAGGGGAAAACCCACGCACGCACGGTTCAGTTTTAATCCGGCCGAACAACTCCTTCAGTTTTGCACATGAGCAACTACTTTTCATATTCTCTTTGCAGATAAGCAGGAAAAATAATCTCCAGATAATTATTTTTAACGCCACCTCAACAGAGGTATTATGCAGACTTGAAAAAACATCTATTTTACTATATATGATGTCATATCCGGCGATGTCCGCGCGACCCGGAATCCAGTCCAAAAATCTGACTGGTGGATGGTCAATCTCACGTTCGGCTATTTCCGTATTCAGCGGAATCTAGCCTCTCACATGGAACACACAACTCGGCCATCTGTGGGTAGTGTATGGCGATCAAGTAGTGAGCCGGCTACGAAATAGTGCCGATCGCATTTTATTGTGAAATAAAAATAATTTTAACCAAACAAACATAATTCATTCAAATTATACAAAACTATTTCTATGTTTAGTTGAATAATACTAATATATCCCCAGAACTCAGCAACTGGGCTAATTTCCCCAATACAGAAATAGACGAATGCGAGATTGGTTTCGCCGAAAATTAATTGTGCGCATGATAAGATAAGATTCTTTATTGTACTGAGCTCCCATATAAGACATCAATCACACATTAACGGTAAATGATTGCAATTGATTTGACAAATAATTAAACACTTATGAATCACAGGTTGCAGAAATTTGACGTAGTAGCCGCCGTCACCAAAAACATTTTTCACACAACCTTCACGCCACATTTATTTCATAGACCATGCTGTTTTTTTGTTTCGCTTCCTATAATCTCCAGGAACATACCAATAACAGACAAGATGTGTTTTAAGCGGGAATTTTATTTCCCACAATTTATAAACCGGGAAAATTCGGGAAATTTAAAATTATCAAGGAAGAAAACTTGCATTTAACTGAAAAGTATACTATTTTTCAACATCTGTAGAAAAGATATGCATTTGACAGCAACTACACAATGGTCAAAATAAGAGCTTGAAGTGTATATATTATAATTAGATCATGTTAGGAATATTTTTTGCAGAAAATGTGTAATTAATAAAGCCCTTTTATGGAGACAATTCAAAATGCGCACTCGTGATCCTGTCACGATTTTTTGTGATTCCGTCACAGACTATATGTGACCCCTCTGATAACCCATTCACTTCGTTCTCACGAGGAAAAAAATGCTATCATCTTTGGGTACTGTATGTTAGTAATAAATGTCCTATTCGGATAATCAGATCGAAACAGAGTAGCAAAAGAATTAGACAAGCAAGTTAACACTGAGTCAAAACGCGTTACGGTGAACTTCCACTGTGATTCCGTCACGGAAATTTACAAATATTATAACGAAAAATGTGCGATATTTCGGAACATATTACATTTTATTTCAAACTTGGCAGCAGTAATTAACTGTGCAATAAGACATAGAAAACCTGCTTATAGAGAATAAAATTTCAGTAACGAGCCATGATTGACTTAGTTAATGATTGCATTTGATTTCACAACGAATGAATACATGAATCCATATATAAAAAAAATGAGAGGACATTGGATGACATGCACCGCCAATAGTGGTCCTAATGAGCGTATACAAACATAAAAATACACTTCAGTTACAGGTTAAACCTCGCTGCAGCTCTGCTCTGAAATGCAGTGTGACCCATTGATACAGTTATTCATCTTGGTAGGGGTATTTTCTTTATGTATTTATATCACCGTATATCATGTTTATGTTTCTTGTATGATATTTCTTTTAATGTGCGGGGGTGAAGTTTAATTTGTCTGTAAAAAATTCTACTTCTTGGTATGATTGGAAGTATTTTTTTTTTAAATTGTTTTCCGGGTCATACTTACTTCTGGTTTCCATCACACGGGAAGTCCATTTTATCGCCAACCAGTATAGGCAACATGATTGATGACCATCATATTCATTCCACGAAAGCCAGACGACAATCCCATTTCGACAGCTGTATTTATGTCATGCGACACGGCGCGCAGTCATTGTAATGTCTACCGACATTAATGTATTGTTCTGCGGACTACGGACTTGCCGCTTAGACATGTTAGAGCGGACCCGCTACGATTCCGTAATTTGTATAGGAATGTAGTGTTAGTGGTGCGCTCAGACACGAGGTTTGCCAATTGAGACGTTGACCATTGCGAATGAGATTACAGGATCCAAAGTTGGTTAGTTGTGAGTCCTTCTTTTGTTTATTAAGACAACTGTCGCTGAGTTTATTGTGCGAGTCATAACTTTAGTTGTCAGAAATGGTTGAGTAAACACGTTTATTCTTGTCCGAAAAATGTGTCATGAAGGGTCCAGTTTTCAATGTTATCATTTTCTCGTTCAGAACGACAAACTACTGTCTGAATGTTTGTAACGAAACCTTATATGTGAACTGCATGTCAATTACTGTTTGTTAGCGCTAAAACTTGTCAGTAATTCTGGTTTATTTCTTATGTTGCAGTTTCACGGAGCCAATTAAATGCGAAAGAGCTTCTGTACAAGACCTTCGGTTTCCTATTATCTCATTTATTTACGCAACGTTTCCCTGCGTTGTACGATCCTTAACCGTAAGCGCTGATAATGGTTACAGTCATTGCTTTTCTTCGACCGCCCCTCCCTATCTCCGAACGAATGTTCACAGTGAAATGTCGACAAACTCACATTTCCAGTAAATCAGTGTCATCTTCCGGTTGAATCATGAAATAGCATACAAATATACCAATCTATATATTTCTGAAATGAGTATTTCTTCAGGATTATTAGCGGACACGCTATCAGCTATTGACGGCCGAAGAGTTATACTTCCGATGACTGCCGAAGGTTTTCCGGAGGTAAAATAATCTCGTTTTTCGTCCAAGTAACGACAGTCGCTGTTCAGCCTTTTAATGTGAACAGGTGAAATTGATAAATTGTCCAGTTAGTATATATTATTTCTTCTAAAACTACACAAACAAATTTTTTAAGTGCATGAGCGATGATATTTACAACAATTCAGCATACATAATTTGCGACTTTCGTCTGCTGTACGAGAATCGCTCTCTCTCGCGGATTAGAGGTACCTAAAAAGTGGAGTTAACTGCTCCCGCACATACAGGGAGAGGTCACGTAACCCGCGAAACTCCTCCCAGGGAAGGGTCTTGATCCCAGCACTAACCAGGTCAGTTTTTGTGTCTCTCAAGAAATTACTTTTATATCAAATTGAAATAAACCGAGTGTACGAGGATCTTCAAACGGGGACCTTGTCGCGTAGCTTTTCCAGGTTTAACAAGGTTCCCTACATGTACTCACTTATTGTGTTTTCCTTACATGACGAATAGGCAAAAAAAATTAATCCATATTCAGCAAAACAAAAAACAAAAACACTAGCCCTCACAATAGCCGACAAAGTTGAGCACTACATTGACCCAGCTATAGCTTTGCCCCGGATTTCTCGCTACAGGCTCGCCGTTCCTCAGAGCTTGGCTTAGTGTGGATCACTGGTCCAGCCTGTTAACTTCGAAACTTCATTGTCTGTGATTTATGTTTTGCCATACTTTGTTTTTTCAAAAGTTGAGCAATAAACTTGAATTGAATTGATACGCTTCAGCCTTCCTATTGGTTTCAAGTATTTGCTAGTGTAGCTAATTTTGTAATTACCAGTGGATCAGTAGTCCACACCAGTAATGCGGAACTAGCTACGGTACTGCAGGCTATACCCAGTGACTCCTCAACTTCCCCTCTCTCAAAGGCGGTTTCATCCATACCAGTGAGTATAATATAAAAAAAAATACTTTGAAACTGTTCATCATGAATGTATGATGGGGCCCCCCCCCCCCCAATTGATGCAGCAGTTTGGAACTATTTTTCCTGAGCAACAGTTTGCAGCGACGCTTTGACAAGGCATATTTTACTGGATGACAGATTGCTGCGACAGTTTGAAATAGTTTTCCTGCACGACGGATTGCTGTGACAGTTTGAACCTCATTTTTGGGGAAATGCAGATACTGGGCTGACATATAGACTTGTTAAACTCCAAAAACGCGCAGCCAGGATTATATTGAAGGCCCCGCCTAGAACACCTTCTGTCAATTTATTTTCGGAACTAAATTGGATTTCTTTTCCACAGAGGGTTACTTTCCACAAGGCTATTATGATGTATAAAATTTGCAACAGTTTGGCCCCGGACTATCTGTCTGAATCTTTTCATAAAGTTCAAAATCGAACCAGAGCAGGAGTTCCGAGGGGACCTTGTTTTGCCTCGCCCTAAATGCGAACTTTTTAGAAAAAGCCTTAAATTCTCAGGCGTGAAAATCTGGAACTCATTGCCTGATGATATAAGAAGATCTTCAAGTGTTCCAAGTTTTAAATATAAATTATTGAAATCAAATATACTAGACTTATTTTGAATTTCGGCTAGCTAAGTTAGTAAATCCCCCCATTGAATATTTTTATACTGTGTGTAAGTCTGGGCAAGATAGAGATATAGGTTTCACATATATTTTTAAAAGCTTGTTTAATTCCTAATATATGATAATAATGAATGTTATAATCTTAAATGAATCTGAAAATACCACTTATAGTTTTATCATATACCCGATTGCCATATTAATATATTCTCCCATATTTATCTATATTGTTATACGCATATTTATATATATTTATCTGTATTTTTACTAACTACTCTATTAACACACTTTCTGGGCCTTGAGGGAGACTAGCCTGCGTGCTAATCAAACCACCCAGACTAAATAAAGTTATTATTATTATTATTATTATTATTATTTTCTTTGGCGACAGTTTCCAGCGACACTTTGACAACGTATATCAGGCCTCGTACGGTCATTAAAAATCCTTGAAAAGTCATGGAATTGACAGTTGTTTCCAGGCCTTGAAAAGTCATGGAATTTCGTATCAAGTCATTGAATTTTGTTGGAGGTCATGGAAAAATAAAACGAAACTTGAAAATGTCCGGCAGGTCAATGTCAATATCTCTCTGTATTTTTTTTTACCGAAAACGTGATTTTCCCGGACCCGCGAACTCCATTTCGTCGAATGTCGCGTGTTGTCTGTGAAATTGCCAGAATCTTCCATCAGGGGAGATAACGGGTCTTGGAATTCCCCTAAACTCCCAGGATGCATTTGTGAGGAAAATGGCGCGCAGATCCTGAAGCAGGAACGACGGGAAATGGAAAATGCGACCGTGTGAAACAATGCCAGGAAAGTGCTCCTTTCGACCATCGTGGCTGTGTAACGATAATTATCGGCAGTGGCTCGACAGTGGGAAGACCCCTGGCGAGGCCGGCTGCAAGGTTTGCCGGAAAAGCTTTGATATTTCTATAGTAAAATTTGTGAAACTTTAAAGGGAAGCTACTCTTAAGTGGAATTACTCAGAAAAAGTAGAAATTCACATGGAATATTATAATAAAGAGAATCAAGAAAGCAATAAATCCGTTTTATCAATATTGTTAATGGTGTCTGATTAAATAAAAATAATTTCTAAATAGTAAAATGAAAACTGATGCACTGATGGAAGATTCTGGCAATTTCACAGACAACACGCGACATTCGACGAAATGAAGTTCGCGGGTCTGGGAAAATCATGTTTTCGGTAAAAAAAAATACAGTAAAAGTTCATGGAAAAGTCATGAAATTTGTCCAAAAATGTCATGGAAAGTCATGGAATTTCATAACTCTGAAAGAGTAAGAACCCTGTATATTCTGCTGGACGACACATTGCTGCGACACTTTTACCCATCCTACATATTCCAACACTGAGTCGATATTTTGCTACTCTTTCTTGTAATCATACGAGTCGAGTGGTCGAGTAAGTAACGCCGGAATCGCCCTACAGCAATTTAACACTGAAAAGTACAGATTTCAGGAACATTTCGCGGAACCTACAATGTACCTCTGAACTCTCAATGTACAAACTGACAAATTATCAAATCAATAACCTACACATCAGATTTATTGCTGCATAATCCAATGAAGAGTTCATTCAGTGACAAACATATTCTCAACTTCTAAGTGATATGATCATCCCTTTAATAATCCAATCACAGCATTTCAGCTATAGAAGTCAGATAATTTCTCCACCAAAGCGTAACTAGGCTAATGTCGAAGCTGGGTGTTCGGCATGAGTGTGCGTGAACATGAGTTTCGAAGCACTATTACGAAGGAATATATCTGAAGTGCAGTGTCAAAGCGGTGTCAAAAAAATGTACGTGCAATCGAGTGTCAAAGCATGTCAGGGAGGAATGTATGTTTAGTCGAATGTCAAAGCGGTGTTAGGGAGGAGTGTATGTGAAGTCGAGTGTCAAAGAGGGATTAGGACTTAGGGTTAGGTATGCTTCATAACTATCAGGTTTAGGGTCATTTCAGCTATAGAAGTCAGATAATTTCTCCACCAAAGCGTAACTAGGCTAATGTCGAAGCTGTACGTGAAGTCAAGTGTCGACCAGTGTTAGGGAGGAATGTATGTTTCCTCGAATGTCAACCAGTGTTAGGGAGGAATGTATGTAAAGTCGAGTGTCAAAGCGGTGTTAGGGAGGACTGTATGTGAAGTCGAATGTCAAAGCGGTGTTAGGGAGGAATGTATGTGAAGTCGAGTGTCAACCAGTTTTAGGGAGGAATGTACGTGAAGTGTAATGTCAAAGCGGTGTACATGAAGTTGGGTGTCGAAGTGGGAGGAATGTATGTTTAGTCCAATGTCAAAGCGGTGTTGGGGAGGAATGTATGTGAAGTCGAGTGTCAAAGCGGGATTAGGACTTAGGGTTAGGTATGCTTCATAACTATCAGGTTTAGGGTCATTTCAGCTATAGAAGTCAGATAATTTCTCCACCAAAGCGTAACTAGGCTTATGTCGAAGCTGTACGTGAAGTCAAGTGTCGACCAGTGTTAGGGAGGAATGTATGTTTCCTCGAATGTCAAAGCGCTATTAGGGAGGAATGTACATGTAGTTGAGTGTCAAAGCGGTGTTAGGGAGGACTATGTGAAGTCGAATGTCAAAGCGGTGTTAGGGAGGAATGTACATGGAGTCGAGTGTCAACCAGTGTTAGGGAGGAATGTATGTAAAGTCGAGTGTCAAAGCGGTGTTAGGGAGGACTGTATGTGAAGTCGAATGTCAAAGCGGTGTTAGGGAGGAATGTATGTGAAGTCGACTGTCAAAGCGGTGTTAGGGAGGAATGTATGTGAAGCCGAATGTCAAAGCGGTGTTAGGGAGGAATGTACATGAAGTCAAGTGTCAAAGCGGTGTTAGGGAGGAATGTATTTGAGGTAGAGTGTCAACGCCCGAGTTGAACGAAAAGAGAAACGCGTTTATAAAACGCGTTCACAAATGCGTTTATAAACGCGTTTCGACGAGGGAAACGCGTTTTGAATCGTTTGGTAAGCGTTTGAAACGCGTTTACATTTTGTTCCGTTCGCGTTTCCTTAGGTCAAACTAAACGAAAATAACCGGACACCCAACGCTTTTACCCCTGTATGTCAAATCGAGTGTCAAAGCAGTGTTAGGGAGGAATATAAGTGAAGTTGATTGTCAAACTGGTGTTCGGGAGGAATGTATGTGAAGTCCAGTGTCAAAGTGGGATTAGGACTTAGGGTTAGGTATGCTTCATAACTATCAGGTTCAGGGTCATTTCAGCTATAGACGTCAGATAGTTTCTCCACCAAACCGTAACTGGGGTAATGTCGAAGCATGGTGTTCGACATGAGTGTGCATGAAGTTGAGTTTCAAAGCAGTGTCAAAGCGGTATAGGGAAAGATATATGTGCAATCGAATGTCAAAGCTGTATTAGGGAGGAATGTATGTTTAGCTGAGTGTCAAGGCAGTGCCGCAGAATGTATGTGAAGTCGAATGTCAAATTGTTGTTAGGGAGGAATATATGTTTAGTTCAGTGTCAAAGCGGTGTTGAATGCACGTAAAGTCGAGTACCAACCAGTGTAAGGGAGGAATATATGTTTAGTTGAATGTCAAAGCGGTGTTAGGGAGGAATGTACATGGAGTCGAGTGTCAAAGCGGTGTTAGGGAGGAATGTATGTGAAATCGAGTGTCAACCAGTGTTAGGGACGAATGTATGTGAAGTCGAGTGTCAAAGCGGTGTTAGGGAGGAATGTACATGGAGTCGAGTGTCAACCAGTGTTAGGGAGGAATGTATGTTTACTCAAATGTCAAAGCGGTGTTAGGGAGGAATGTACATGGAGTTGAGTGTCAAAGCGGTGTTAGGGAGGAATGTACATGGAGTCAAGTGTCCACCAGTGTTACGGAGGAATGTGCGTGAAGTAGAGTCAAAGCGGTACACATGGAGTCGAGTGTCAAAGCGGTGTTAGGGAGGAATGTATGTGAAGTCGGGTGTCAACCAGTGTTAGGGAGGAATGTACGTGAAGTGGGGTGTCAAAGCAGAGTTAGGGAGGACTGTATGTGAAGTCGAATGTCAAAGCGGTGTTAGGAGGAATGTATGTGAAGTCGACTGTCAAAGCGGTGTTAGGGAGGAATGTATGAAGTCGAATATCAAAGCGGTGTTAGGGAGGAATGTATGTGAAGTCGACTGTCAAAGCGGTGTTAGGGAGAAATGAATGTGAAGTCGAGTGTCAAAGCGGTGTTAGGGAGGAATGTATGTGAAGTTGTGTCAAAGCGGTTTTAGGGAGGAATGTATGTGAAATCGACTGTCAAAGCGGTGTTAGGAAGGAATGTACGTGAAATCGAGTGTCAAAGCGGTGTTAGGGAGGAATGTATGTCAGGTCAAGTGTCAAAGCGGGATTAGGTCTTAGGGTTAGGTATGCTTCATAACTATCAGGTTTAGGGTCATTTCAACTATAGTAGTCAGATAATTTCTCTACCAAAGCGTAACTAGTGTAATGTTGAAGCTGGGTGTTCGGCACTGTCACAGCAATCTGTCGTTCGAGAGAATACACATTGTCAAAGTGTTGCTGCAATCTGTCCCTCAGGAAAAATGGCTTTAAACTAGAAGACTGGAAAGCCGCTCTCACTGACCAGGTAGTGTAGAAGACCGCAAAGCCGCTGTCTGACAATGTAGTGTTGAAGATCAGAAAGATGACTAGATCATTCCGTATGCAGACAATTTCTACCTGCTATCAGTTAAAGGATTATACAGAAGACCGCAAGGCCGCTGTTACTCACAATGTAATCTAGAAGACCGCAAAGCCGCTGTCACTGACAAGGTGGAGTAGAAACCGCAAAGCCGCTGTCGATGACAAGGTAGCATAGAATGTAGTGTTGAACATAACAAAAAAAGACTGCATGATTCCGTATGCAGAGAACCGCAAAGCCGCTATCAATGAAAGGATTAGGCAGAAGACCGCAAAGCCGCTGCCACTGACAACGTAGTCTGGAAGACCGCAAAGCCGCTGTCACTGACAAGATAGTGTAGAAGACCGCAAAGCCGCCGTCACTGATAAGGTAGTGTAGAAGACCGCAAAGCCGCTGTCAATGACAAGGTAGTGTAGAAGAGTGCAAAGCTGCTGTCTCTGACAATGTAGTGTTGAACATAAGAAAGAAGACTGCATGATTCCGTATGCGGAGAACCGATAAGCTGCTATCAATGACAGGATTATGCAGAAGACCGCAAAGCCGCTGTCACTGACAATGTAGTCTGGAAGACCGCAAAGCCGCTGTCACTGACAATGTAGTGTAGAAGACCGCAAAGCCACTGTCAATGACAAGGTAGTGTAGAAGATCGCAAAGCCGCTGTCAATGACAATGTAGTGTTGAACATTATAAAGATGACTGGATGATTCCGTATCCCGAGAACCGCTAAGCCGCTATCAGTTAAAGGATTATTCAGAAGACCGCAAAGCCGCTGTTACTCACAACGTAGTCAACAAGACCGCAAAGCCGTTGTCACTGACAAGGTAGTGTAGAAGACCTCTAAGCAGCTGAAAGATGACTGCATGATTCCCAATGCAGAGAACCGCTAAGCCGCTATCAATGAAAGGATAATGCAGAAGACCGCAAAGCCGCTGTCACTGACAACGTAGTGTAGAAGAGCACAAAGCCGCTGTCACTGACAACGTAGTGTAGAAGACCGCAAAGCCGCTGTCAATGACAAGGTAGTGTAGAAGAGCGCAAAGCCGCTGTCTCTCACAATGTACTGTTGAACATAAGAAAGAAGACTGGATGATTTCGTATGTAGAGAACCGCTAAACCGCTACCAATGAAAGGATTATGTTGAAGACCGCAAAGCCGCTGTCACTGACAACGTGGTCTAGAAGACCGCAAAGCCGCTCTCACTGACAAGCTCATGCATAAAGGATTCAGAAATCATATCTCTACCCTGTTGAACTATGCTTCTTCTCTCGTGCTCCCTTACATGAAGTATCGACCTGGTATTCATACGCACTTGATCAACACCATGCATCCGTTGTTGCTGTTGTTGTCGTGTAGATTATATGAATATGTTATGAGTAAATATTGATCGGGTGAGACCGACTTCCGGTAATTCACATCACGTAACAATCCTGTGATTTCGCTCGGTCGAGTTTGCCATAAAACTACTTGTGAATAAAAATATTATACAACAATGATTCCAATAGTTATATAGACGTTGAACCCAACAGGAAGTAATGTTATCCGTCGCTAACTTAGTAATCGCTAATTAAAACTGGAGCCAGGATGGAGCCTACATGTACATTTGGGGGTTCACATGACTGCGATATGTTACATGTATGTAAATGAAATTATTCTCTTTCAGGTATTCAGCCGAACAAGCTCTGGATTCAAATGATGTCTACCCCAACTATGGAGACGATAAACATGCCTGGGCCCAAAAGGGATACAATTGGGATAACGCACAGTTCATAGAAGTAATGGCACTCTTTTCAACTACGACTTAAACTGTTTCTTTTGGAACATCATGATGTCTTGCCGGCATCATTGAAAACTGTTGACCGCTTCTCTCTTGCAGGAAACAAGCCTATGTTTATGTATACTTTTGTCTTTTTGAATTTGGTGCTAATACTGTTATATGGAAATGGAATAGGTCTTTGGATTATGGACGCGGATATTCTCTAATGGACGACGGCTGGATTATGAATGACGGACTAGACGCTTGTAATTCTCTCTGTCTGTCCTCGTTAGCACAGAAGCCGCTTCAGAGAAATAAAATAACTGATATGATAACATAGTTGAAACCGGTGAACTAAATGTTTTGTTCATCAAAGAACAGTGTTTATGGCACAAACCGGCGGTAAGAATTACGGCATTTCAACCAAGTTATGTTTTGTGCGGCTGGATATAGACAATCGGTTTCGCTCTTGGCTATAAATAATTGTAAAATCTTCTACGAAATCCTTCTATGTATAGTTTTTCTGAAAGTGTAAACTACCTCCATTATAGGATACAGGCAAAAATCGTGAAATCCTCTCTGAACTTCCTACGAGTTTTCTTGAAAACTGCATAAAATGTATGAAAATGTGCCTATTTCAGCCAACCATCCCGAGAAAACGTGGACAAATAATTCCCTAATTTGAATTGTTCCCATGTTCCTCGTCTAAGGGCAAATACGCGGTGTGGTGAAGGAACAGGGATCGATCTTTTCCTGACAAATGTTATCGCCATGTGAAATCGAGAATGTCTGAAGGATGTGTGATGCTCACATGGGAAATTTGTCTTTGACGTTAACAAATCTGTTCAAACTTCCTAAAATCTTGAGCGGTAATATAATTTTGGTTTGAGGTGTCATAGTTTTGTTACAAGAGAAAATTATCCCTAAAAATGCGAAAATAGGCCAGGGAACACATTTTGATGAATCATACATACATTTTTTGCAACTCCAGGCTGATGTTTCAATATTGGTTTGTAGGTTTTGGATTGAAAAATAAATCAGCTTTGTTACCGTCACACACAAAAAACTTTTTCCTGTGTAAACATCACACATCCTTTTAATTAGCGGTTCAGACCGCTCTGTAAGCAAACTCAGCAATTCGGATATACCCGTGTGAAAGTCTGATACTCGCGCCAACAGCATTACTAAAAAAAGGAATGTATCGTGCAGCATAAACTGGCTTACTTAGGACGATTTTCGTGGTCCTGTTTGCTAGTACGCGATATAAAACACTTTCTATGCATAGGCCCGTATAGGCAATATTTTGGCGGATTTTCCCTCTAATCAGGTTGCTGAGACTATAACACCTACATGTATATCCTTACTGTGATCGCTGAACTTAATTTCCAAAGGCATGTATGAATATCAAGAATGCCGTTTGAATGATAAAAAACAAGCATTAGAAATGTAAACATGGCTGGAACAGCGTCCAATTTGTCGACAATTTGCAATCTGTATGGCGTGAAAAAAAATTATAGGAAAAAGTTTAAAATCTGGGAAGCAAAAGTCATAGCCCGAATAAAACACTATAATTTTATATATCTCAGGACACTGATGTGTTTCTTTGGTAATTCTGCATAGATCTGAATAGCAAGTATTCCCCCAAAAAATCACAGACTATCATGCACTCGGGGAGGGTGGCACTTCACGCATGATCTCGCTTGAAGGAATGCTTCACTCGATCCAAATAATAGTCCATGGGCCCACACCAGAAATTTCACTTGTCGGTACCATCTAAGGAAACCAATCCTAGTTATGATGTTTTAATTGGTGTATATATATAGATCATATTTTGATGTGATAACCATTGCAGACTGGCAGCTTATTGGTAGTTTTCATCTCTGGAATGTACCCACCCTCCGCATAATGAAAGCGAAAAGGCAAATTCGGAAACATTCACTAATTATGCAATTGCTGTTTCCACATGGGGCTAGAATGAACTACAAACCACAAATACATGTCTGAAATGCTTTATTTATACCATCCGAATAATCCTTTCTGTCATTCCTGCAGGCAGAATTTGTTTTATGGCGGAAAGGGGCGAACAATAGGGCCTATCAAAATGTTGTTGATTATGTGATTTTCAGTACATTTTAATTTATAATATTGTCATACAAGTTCCCTGGGGAGTGCTACTGAACCGCAGTAGCCTACAACATGCACATGTTGTATGAGGAAAACATTTATGAACATTTTACAACAGTTATAGGAATTGTCCTTCCCCTACCCTAGTTCCAACAAGCGTCCAAAAAGTGAAATTTATGTATAACCCAAATTTCACCACGCTACTGTGGCATGTTTATGTACTATGTTTTACTCATGCATATTTGTAGCCATGAATGTATGTGATTGTGCCAAAACATTCACACCATGGATCAGTAGTCTAGTCTTCATCACTGTTATCAGCATCAGAGTCCTCGAGGTATAGTATAATAAATACTGGTCCTAGGGGGCCACACCTGCAATAACACTGGTGAAAACCCAGACTCCTACTTGCCCGTTCTGTTTTCATGGTTGGAAGTCTGGGTTTTCACCAGTGTTATTGCAGGTGTGGCCCCCTAGGACCAGTATTTATTATAAGGAGTCTGGGGTTTCACCAGTGTTATTGCAGGTGTGGCCCCCTAGGACCAGTATTTATTATACTATATGACTTGACTTCGTGTCTCGCTGGTTCAACACGTGTATCGAAGTTGACATTTGGTCTTCTTTGATCCTTGTAGTAATTTCTGTGGAATTACCCAGACCCGACCATGATTGCCCGTGGTGAACTATACCTCCAGTCAAAACAGAAGACAATTATTACTGTCCTGCTAGACTTGCCTCCATTGTCATATTTCCGGTATATCTGTATGTGCTATACAAACCAGCAGATATCTAAAAAAACATATACCGTTGTCTTGATAAGAGACCTCGGCCTCCATTGTCATATGGTTTATCTGCATGTGCTAAACAAACCAGCAGGTACTTTGTTCTTGCGCCATATTGCCCATATAATATCATCTCTTTACACGGCACAAAGCCACGGAGAGATATTCACTATACCCATAGACAATATGGCTAGACGGAAACTAAAGAAGAAGGCTATTACCAGCCGTCATTTTTCTCAATTTCTCAAACACAAAGAATATAATCTTGTGCACAGAAGGACGAGCTGATAAAAACAATACCACCGTAATTCTTATAAAAAGGACTACATAGTGGAAGCGCAAAGACAGCTGTACGATGGTATACATTATACCGACATAAAATCCATGAATATGGAAAACACCATGAAAATAGTACGGTACTACAGACAGTCGCTAGGTTGAATGCTAGTGGAGTTCTTAGTCAGAGACTTTGAATTTTCTGCTGAAAGTTTCGACCAGGAAGCCTACACCATATCTCCTACCAATAATACATAAGGTAGAAGAGGCTATTAAAAAACTTGATCCTTTAAAACCTGAGCTACCTCAATGCGGGGCCCCTACTGAAAACTAGGGCGCTACCTGGATTTCTTCTTATCCCCATAGTGTGGGAACGATAAACCTACTCAGCCGATACTTCAGTATTCATCAATGAGATTGTACAACGTCGGATACCAACTGATACGTTACTTATTACGTATGACATTACCTCGTTATACACGAACCTCGGATTCAATGAAATCCTAGAAGCACTAAAAAGTGATCTGACTACCTATACGAAAACATGGATTATATATCCAAAAACCTCCCATCGATCTGTTGCTTGCAATTGAAATAGCACGATTGATTCTTGAAAAGAAAACACTTCAGACATATTGTCGGAGCATCACGGGGAGCAGTCCCTTCCCTGGAACTGTGCGATATAGCGATATACAAGCATATCAATCAGCTAATTGCCACATCCCCACACAAAAAAATGATTATATTACACAAACTTTTCGGGATGATGGCTTCATACTGCTACAGGCAAATAAAGCCGTAGCTTAGAGTTTCTTTGAGATGGCTAATAACGCACATCCTCTATTGAAATTCACGTATGAAATATCTGAAAACGAGGTCAATTATCTAGACGTAGCCGTTTTCAAGGGGAAAAGATGTTCGACTGACTCAATACTTGATGTGAAATGCTAAACAAAGCCAACTGAAATACAAATACCTATACAGCAAATCAGCACATTACGGGAGAACTGAAAGATATGTATACGAAACTGCAATAATACTGCAGACTACATAGATATTTGACTGACTCAATACTTGATGTGAAATCCTAAACAAAGCTAACTAAATAAGCACCACGGGGAGCAGTCCCTTCCCCGGAACTGTGCGATATAGCGATATATAAGCATATCAATCAGCTAATTGCCACATTCCCACACAAAGAAATGATTATATTACACAAACTTTTCGGGATGATGGCTTCATACTACTACAGGCAAATAAAGCCGTAGCTGAGAGTTTCTTTGAGATGGCTAATAACGCACATACTCCATTGAAATTCACGTATAAAATATCTGAAAACGAGGTCAATTATCTAGACGTTGCCGTTTTCAAGGGGAAAAGATGTTCGACTGACTCAATACTTGATGTGAAATGCTAAACAAAGCCAACTGAAACCTACAAATACCTATACAGCAAATCAGCACATTACGGGAGAACTGAAAGATATGTATACGAAACTGCAATAATACTGCAGACTACATAGACTAGTCAGAATACTTCAAGCAAAAGCTTAAAATGAGAGGATACTCTACCTCGGAAATTACCGACAGAAACAAATACCTCAAGAGGAACGAGGGCATACAGAATAAGTCTGTACTGAAACGACGTATGCGTCATAACGACTTTCAATCCATACACGAAATGGCTGAAAGGGATCTTAAAGAAATACTGGATCACAAACAAACATGCCGAAAACTTTACCAGCCAGCCACAATTATGCTATAGGCGGGGTAAAAGCATCAGTAAAATACTGAAAAAATAAAAAATCTGACCATAACGGTCAATGCGTATAGGCTCCCTGATGAGGGTTTCGCTGGTCAGAAATAAGAATTTTCGACCTAAAATAACCCGAAACTTGCACCCACAGATACTAAACAATGAATACTAGGTATAACCTAGAAAACAAAACGGGCAAGTAGGAGTCTGGGTTTTCACCAGTGTTATTGCAGGTGTGGCCCCCTAGGACCAGTATTTATTATACAATACACTTATGACATTATAAAATACATTTATATACTTTCCAGTGTGCACAACCTGAAACATTTCTGGTGGGGCGAAAGATTATATCAAATTTGAGCTACATTGTAATTTTCATATATTCAGCCGCAATGTGCATTTCGGGGGTATGGGAAGGAAAAATTCTACAACTTTGTTGAAACCAGCTAGATGGTCCTCCTTTGTGCTTCCCTGCAAACAAGGTACATATGGGTAGCTGATCCATTAGGACTGTGGCACTCATGTGGGACACACAACATTCCGTAAATAATGATAATAATAAATCCGCAAAATTTCACAAAATCCAGCGTGCAAACCAGCCGTTTGAATACCAAACTAAAGCATGTGCCTCAAGATGGGAAGTATGCTTGTTGTAACTGTGCAGATAACAATTCTGGATATCCGGAGCTGTTATTGAATGATATTACCTTCATGGGATGTGTCAGTAGTCCATTGTGTGATTTTCCCCAAAAAAGTCAATATCTCAGAATGGTAAAATGGTAAAAATGCAAAATATACACTAAGCTGCTCTTCTGGAACGGTTATCACATATTGAAATAATCATATAGTCCCTACCAATAACTTAGTAGCCCTAAAGTTTGGTTTCCTCTGATGGTACCGATATATGCCTGGGCCCATGGACTATAAGTTTTTGCGAAGGTTTTAAATTTAAAATACAGTGTACCGAATATGTATTCGAGTATCCGGAACATTGTCTCATTCCAGAGAATGAGAGCAGCCACACTTACCGTAGCCGAAGTGGAATAGGCTGTTAGTACTGACGGCGCTGCAATAGGGACTGGGGAGTCATATGTAGACTGACCCATACGACTTGCACAATAGCGTGTCCGTTGTTAAACTTTAGAATCTATCACGATTTCTACATTTGTTTAGTGTTTATACACTAAATTATGATGGTATGGACTCACAGTAATCGTTATTCCATGATGTTGTTGCTCTTCTTATTTAAGCCTTAAGCTTTGACGTTATTCTGAATTATACCTGACGCTGGTGTAATATTATCTGGTGAGTAACTCACCAAATCACGTCAGCCTTGTCTAGAAAAGGACGGCACCCATATGACTGGGACAAACACGCGAATGAAAGTACATATTCCCGTCTTTAGTAGGAAGAAATATATGGTACACTTTGTTCTTAGTTAACACACTCCACAGAAGAGGGTTATTTGAACTGAGTGAAACATTCATTCAAGCAAGTAGAAAGTTATAGAATGAAATTATAGGTAAGGATCTAGAGCTACTAGCAGAGTCTATGGATGTATTTGATCAAATTTGTTGCCCACCATACCATCTCTTAATATGGCTTGGTTGAGGAACTCACCGGTAGGAGCTTCCAAGATACGGGACTAGGGGCTGGTGGTTTAGGGAAAAGTAGGAAAGTGAACGAATCTAGGCTCAGATTGCCTCATCCTAATTTCGATCGTGTTCCTCTTCCCTAAGTAAATTCTACTACGTTAACAACTGTGGACTAGACTTATATACAATAATGCCGGGTGATTCGCACGGATCCAATCGATCGATTGAGGCTCGAACCTTTTTGATAGCTAAACTGAATACGGAACTTGTATGCCCGTAATCAATTCAGTCAATCAGGACTTTCACCATACTTCTCAATTCTGTCAACAAGTCTAAGTTAGCGGGGACACATCTACGCTGTTTTGCAAGTAATATACGGCATTCGGCAATGCACATGAAGCGACTGGTATTCATACACACTTAATACCATATTTCCGTTGGTGTTGTTGTTGTGGCTGTTGTTGTTGTTGTCCGTAAGCAATTCAGTCAATCAGCCGGGATTGTCACTACAAACATCTTCAATCCTATCGACGACGTTGGTTAAAGAGTGCACGGTCAGTGACTGTACAGAAGGTGATACCTGTCAGGTGGTCTGCCATAATTTGGCTGATACTGGATGACGCAAATAGGCGATTACCGTCAACTGTACTCTCATACCAGCCGAAAAGGACTGGGTTCGCGTAGATGTGCCAGTTACGATTCCCACACGAAACATCTATGTCTTGTCTCGTGAATGCTCTTATAATTATATTTTTATTCAATATGAGTCGATAAACCAGCATTGCGAAACCCAAACTATTGTCTCTGCCAGTTCCGTTCTACTTCGGCCGATTTTTGCCTTTTGATGATATAGTACTCTCTGGAATTTAAATGGCGTATTGTGGGGCCAAGATCAGAGTTACATTATTTCCCAAACATCGCACAAAAGCTAGTAAAAGAGTTTGCAGAGGCGACTTGGAAATATGCAAGTAAAATTGTAAACTTCGACAGATAGCTTGAACCAGTAAGAAGAACCAAACGCTAAGAATAGATGGACCGGCAAACACAATATAGCTTCGAATGGTTTAAGAGAGCTGTCGACGTCGGTGGGAATCGCATTTTAGAATAGAATATTATACGGGAATTCGGGAGAACAGCAGAATTGCCCCGTTACAAAACTGTAGACATCTGTAATCATTCCCTGCTATTTCGTGTGAAAGCTACGTCACCTTTTAGCTACGCTTGCTGAAAACCATTAATTCAGCAAGCTTAATTTGGAAACTGTGGCGTATTCTCTCAGAGTGCTCTCCAATTCCCACCCAATGGCCTCTCTATACTATAATTATTGGGACCGCTCGTTTTTTGGGAAATCCTCCATTTGTTACTAGCTGATATATATAGGACCATTCTGCTGAACGTTATCAGACCTTTCAGCGGCCTCTGCGAATTGCTTGTTGAGTTTTCTACACAGATAAGAGAGTCACTTTTCGGCAAAATTGTGGGAAAAAAACCCCAGTAGGTCGACGCCCTATTTTTCACGCCAGAGGGCTCTCAAAAAATATATTTTCTGACAACTGATAACCGATACTTTCCTGCTACTGTTCACTCTTCTGGAGTTTACGAAGATATATCTTTGTTGTTAAGGTTGGGTTTCATGAGGCTCTGTTCTTGAGCAAGGTCGACATCTTTGAAACATATCGTGCTGGTGGAGTCCGACAGGTTTCAGCACGTATCCACGGGAGCCAATGGTCAGTTCTGTACCATAATGATGCAGTTACGGAGATTACCAAAAGTAGGATATTCCCTCTACAAATAACGGTACTTTTTAACTTCACTCATTTCAACTGTATGGACTGGTGGTTTTGCCTTTTGAATTAATTGTAATCGACAATCATTTATGTGGCATTAAAAACATTTCGAAATTGCTTCTCTTCTTGATGAATTACTCCTGTTGTATTAAAATATGGGATAAAAATAAAAACAGAACAGCACTTTCGGGAAAATAGATGCAAACCGCTCCAGTACTTTTCAGGCTACGCCAATACACTGGAGATGTCCGTAATTTTATATGCACGGATAGCAAATGTAATATTGGTAGTTATTCTGAAATTATGGCAAAATTTCTATATATACGACCACATCACATATAAATGATACGGTATTTAAAAAGGAATAGATGATATCAATGAAGTAAGATGAACTGCTGTTATTGTGATTATTAAAACATTTTACAGGAATCCTGTTTGATATTAATGTCAACTATACTTTTCTACAAATTGTTCTTTTTTTATCACGGATGTCATTGAGATATAATATCCAACAGCAGTAGCCTAGAATAACTTTCGGAAACAATTTAGATATTACGTTTTAAAAGTGAATATATACGGCGGCTGGGAAATTACATGATGAACGGAATGGAAATAAAATAGTCAAACAATGGACGATGTTTGATTTTAGGCACCGCCTCCCTGTAAAGTGGACGCTTTACGGATAGAGGTTGACTGCACGGCCGGCGGTAAACAGGACTATGTGGAGATTGATGCCGTACAAATCCATGGACTGGAAGGTGTGTCAGAAAATATACTTTTGTTTGACTTGGAATATGAACACGAAACATCAGTTCCATCCATTCGTTCAATAATCACAATTGAAACATGTTTTTCTCACCAACGCGCACACACTCTGCTCTCGCATTCCGCCACCCACTGGTGGTTCGAATTAAAAAAAAATGCTAATTTCATTGACTTAAGTGTTTTTACATGTGAGAATCGGGACAGGTGACAATGCACACATATTCTTGAGTGTTTTAGACCACATACCTAAACACTGAGATACACAATGACAGGGCTGTCCTCCGCGAGGTCGCACGACAACGCGAAACAGGTTTACGTCAACTCGGCATTGGCGAAGTCACATCGACAATGATTGCACTGCACAGACGCTGATTGCTTCTCTAAGACATTGATAGATCAGCCTTTTGTATGTGTCTAACACAAAGTGGGAATGTATGACATTCCGTATGGTACAAATGAGTACCCTAATCCCACCAACCCCCCCCCCCCACTCCACCCCCACTCCCGTCACGCACACAAAGAAATATTGACAGTGGCTGCTGACTGGAAGGCCTTATTTTACGATGAATTCTTTACTATCAATATCACAATACTGTTTGGGCAACGATGTGCGAACATTCTCGAATGTTGAGTTAAGCGATGGCATGAGTGGCCATGACGAGATCCCATGACGTCACAACGAATGTCGATTTACGTCACCAAAAGTGCTTAGATAAATACCACGCAGCCGTGAGTCGTATGCGTGTAGTTATCATCCACACACACTTCGGCAATTAAGTCAGAAAGAAACTACAAAGTCACGTATACAAAAATGCTAAAAATTATCCGATTATCTTACCATGGCTATCAAATACAGTGAACGTTATAAATATATTGTCTGACATGTTGCGCCATCCATGACCATGTTGACAATCTACAACCAATTGAATCAGAAGTACAGAACCGCCTTCTTCACGCGACCAACACGAATGTGTTATGACATAATTTCTGTAGTTCAAACCTTGAAGACTGCTTGAATGATCGTTTTAAAACATCTTTGAACCGATTGATTTTACTGGTCACACTTACAAGGGAAAGCGGTCATCCAGCAGCAATCATGGGGTTTTTTTTTTCACTTTTTCTGATAGAATTTGACCCAATGGTATAGTGTGGTAATATTCAGCACCCTCGCTCAATGAATAAGAAAATATTTGGGCGTGGGGTGGGGAGCGAAATGCCTGACCTGGACCGGTGCCAAAGAATTCAGGGCAGATAGGTTTAAGAACATCTCTTGTGGTCTCAACTATAGTCTGTCCATTTTAATTAGTCGTCTACTTTGGAGCTTGTCAAAAATCAATAGTTAACTCTGCATACATTTTCCTTCTTGCAGTGTGTAGAACAAACTGAACTCTACAAAATGACTACCATTTCTCCATGATATTGATAATATATCACGCTTGAAATAACTTTGTAATTTTCTCCATATAAAACTTCAGTACAGTTGTTTCATGTACCGGGTCTCAATTACATAGAGAGACGTCATAATGTATTCGTGCCTACTGTCACAAAGGTCATTGATGCCTAATAAAGTAATAATAGGCGGTTCGTGTTTGTGACGCTTATATCCTATGCCCAGTGAAATTGCCGAATGACTAACCGCACACACCTCTATGACCGTACACGGCATTGTTGACCTTTGTGCTGGTAAACACGAATATATTATGACGTCTCCCTATGTAATTGAGGCCCGGTACACGAAACAAGTGCACTGGACTTTTATGTGGAGAGAATTACAAAGTTATTTCAAGCGTGATACATTATCGATATCACGTAATAATGGTAGTCATTTTGTAGAGTTTAGTTTGTTCTACACAACGCAAAAAAGAAAATTCATGCAGAATTAACTACTTATTTCTGAGGAGCGCCAAAGTAGACGACTAATTAAAATGGACAGACTATAGTAAGACTAATCATTCAACTCTGTCCGGACAGGGCGGGGAATACGCCCTCCACCCCCAGTGAAAATTTCTCTCGAATCCAGAAACGGAGAACAAAAGAAAGCTGAAACTTTGTGAATATCATATATCACAGGAGATCTGGGGAAATTTAAAATTGCAGATTATTATTTACCCTTTTCTCATGCAGTTTTTCTGAAAATCGGACAAATAGAAAATTTGAAAAATCTGACCTAAAAATTGAAAACCGACCAAAATTGTCTTCTGTGAAAATCTCTAGAGAAAAAGAAAATACTTACGGACGGGGCGGTACATATGTGTTTACGCGCGTGCAAATTCTGTCACGGGTCTGTCTGCTCATTGTGGCAACATGATTGACATGCCATTTTTTCTGCATCTGCATGTAAACACAGCCTATATCGTAAACACAAAACAGCTGATCTCATATCTGTTGAGAAACACATTGCATTGAACGTCACAAAATGCCCAGCAAAAGATTTGCGAAAACTCAATGGAGAAACCGGACATTATTACCCATTGACAAGATCCCCATTCACAGGCTCCATTAGGTTATCCATACATTTGACGACTACCATTCTGTGGGATTACCTAGGACCGTAGAATGAATGATGAGAATCAAAGATTTCAAGCATTCTTTCCATTAGCCCAACGCACACAACGAACATTTTGTTGTATTAGAACAAAAACAGTGTTTCGTGATTTTGCCTGTTTTTGTTTTTGTTCCCCGCACACAGCTAACATTTCATGTCGGATGAAACAACCAGCGCTACCTGTGGGCATAGCATCGGGTTCGGAGCCGCCATTCTGCTGTCATGTGCGTGAACGCAGCTTTGTCACATGGGCGCGGCTTGTCAGTTGATTGGTTATTAGTTGGAAGATGATTCGAAAAATGTTCGCAGTCACCGCACACAGATGACCCTTGTTCAAGGATAAACGAGTTTGATCTCACGAACATTTCTTCCTAACAGATTTTTTGCTTTTTTGGGCCCCGCACGCACCAGAGAAAAACAGCTCGGAACACCATATTTGTGCTAATACAACAAAGTGATCGTTGTGTACGTTGGGCTTCTGGATCTTGACGATAGTGAAATCTTCACAAATACCGTAGTTTCAACTCAATTCCATGAGCAGATGATTCCGAATGGTGGGCAATGTCGGTATACCAGAAAACCGATACTTTCGTCCTTATTCTTCAAAATATTTGCTTTTTTGTAGATAAAGTTACTGACGATAACTATATACTAATGTATAATATTTAATAATCGATAGGAAAATGTCTTCTAAGAAAATGGCGTCACTGTGATATTATCAGTGCGACCATAATGCTCCCTACATTCCAGCTTGCCTCTGACAGATCTCACATTCTCACCAAATTTTTTTATTTATTCTAGCACGGTGTACTCCACGCTGAGCTTCTGTGCTCCACAAAATTGGAGAAAAATCATTCCATTGGATTTACTATTCGTACTTCCAAGCTCCTCTTGTTGGTCCGCGAGTTTTTACATTTATCGACTTTTTCATTATACCGAATTACTCATCGCTTTTCGCTGTATTTTATTACATATAAAAATATGTACAGCAGAAATCCTCGGTGAATGGGGCCTAGTGCCACTCTGTAAAACAGCATGATCGAGTTCATGCTTTCATTATGGGATTATTCAAGCTCTGCATTTAGAATAATATATACGTTGTATAAATGTAAATCATATAGACCACTTTCATAACCCCTGCTGTTTTACGAGGGAACTGGCTAGTGACGTTAAGTGGGGTTTCGGCAGCCAAGTGGAATATTCTGCTATAGACCGACATATACCGACACGTTAAAAGCTGCTGACACACGGCACACATGTAAATCAGCAAAACACCAGCAAATATGGTGAGTATTCATATTTATTCTCTAAAATGAACCATTAATGAAATTTAAAAATATTATGGTAGAACTATAGGGAAAATCAATGGATATTATAGAAAATTGTTGAAAACGCGAACGACTCAAATATCGGCACTTTCACTCTTCAGCTTTGTCTAAAACGGAGTAAATCGGTAAACTGAGGAGAATAATATACTTTCTCTGAACCACAGGTTTACCTAGAGATAAAATTATTGCTATGGTGGTCAAAAATACTAAATACTGTGAAAGAACGGTTGTCACAGATTATGCTGAAAACTGGGGAGAAGATGTGATGCTAATATCCTGACTAATGTTGGGAAATACATTAAATGATATATTTCAGAGTAATAATAGCAATAATTGTAAACCCAATCTATTGATTTGGTTAGGATTTTGTAAAGAAGATAATATATTATTATTATAATTCATAGTAACTATTTTCATTATATGGTAGTATTGGTGTTTCGCTGATTTACATGTGTGTCGTTTGTCAACAGCTTGCAGCATGTCGGAATATCTCGATCTCTCGCAAGATGTTCCGCTCGACTCCCGGAATTCGCCGAAGCTCGGTTACACGTTTTCTTTCAAAGGTTAGAAGAACACGACTGGACATACAGGAATGCGATTGATATTTTTATAATCGCGTAATACTCTAAATGAGAAATACATGGATTTTTACTTTATGGAAGCGATTTTAAAGAAATTGATGAAAACCCGAGTGGGTATATCGCCAACAATCCCGGTGAATTGACACCATAATTTAGGTAAATAGTTGGCTGGATTTAAAGGGAAATGTTTTTCAGGTTATGCCTTTCTGAAACAGGCATCTTTCAAGGTTTAATAATCACTAAACAAAATGTAGTTTTATATTCTGCTATGTGTGCAGATTGCATTTAGATAACATGTGTCAGTAGCTGGATTCGACCCCACTTGACGTCATCAGCCAGTTCCCGCACAGAACAGCGGGGTTATGAAAGTGGTCTGTACCATTGTGATTATTGTGTTAAATGCCTGGCACGACAAGGCTGGCACGACAAAGATATGGCTCGTCTCGGAATTGGCTTTACCATCATTGTGCTTTGTTACGTTGTGCACTAACTTGATGCACGTTTCGCCAAACACGACCGTGTTCTGAGATCATCCCAGTGGGACGAGCGCACCGGCGTTCGTGGTCCCACGTCTGGGCAGCGCCGCGTTGGGAAAGCCACATGCTGCATCTTCGATCAATCAACAAGCCGACACGGACTCACGGGTTCTTATTGTCGCCGCTATTGCTCCGATGCCGGGTCCCTGACACGTTATCCGTTCAACCCGACATGTCCGATATGGGCCGCGACAGTCTCCCGTTGGGCGAAGGACATATTCAGGCCTCTGAGTCACGCCCCTCGGGTGACCTAGCATCGTCATCCGACTCCGTTTTTGCTCCACCGGTTGCTAGAGGACTCGGATATGGAGGTCGGTTCAAGGTCCGGTGAGGAATCCGTCCCTTCCGTTGAGCATGTCGAAGACATCATTGTGGCTCTCTTTCGGGCTGCCGCCAAACAGAGGATGGACTAGGTCGCTAGCGTATGCTGCTGAAGTTTATGGCGTCCTTCCAAACACTAAGCAGTTAGAAGCGATCGCTAACAGGAGAGTCGCTGGCCTGTCGGCCCGAGCTTCCTTCGTTAGAGGGTTATCCGTTCGCGGATCAAGCGTTCGGTTCAATCTCGAAAGAAAAGAAATAAGCGTTCCCTGTGGATTATATCACCCGGGTTCACTGAGCTATTCAGAAGCGCTCTGTCCGAAGGTGAACGGGACTTAACATGAGGAGGATATACATCAAACGATACGTAACGGCGGTCAGCTGAGGATGAGCTCAGGGCGGCATTGTTTGGTCCATGCCGGGTGACGCACCTTCAGCAACCTTCTGCACATGCTGCATGTGTCGCACCTCGCTATCCTGCAGCTTACGGCTGACAGCGCCTTGTTCCGTTTGCGCTCAACTGAGGCGATTCCACTAGCGGGTCCTCCAGAATTCTACCACTGTATGCAGTTGGCTACTGCAACGGGATTTGATCGACGAAGACTCTTTCTGGCTGAGTCTCGACTGGCTAACAAAGATCAGGCAAAGAACATCTTGGACTTACCTTTCGGTAAGGAAGTGTTGTTCACTTACGGACTCGAAGCTTACGCTGCTAAAGGTCATGTTGATTCTCAGGATCTTGAGTCCATGGTCAAGCAACACCAAACCCATGCTAAGGGCAAGCGCAAAGCGAGCGCTTCCAAGACCGATGAGACTTCGTCTGGCTCATCGAAGGCCAACAAAGCCAGAGGAGGCAACCGTGTCAAGGGGAAGGGAACGAAGGGATCTGAGAACTCCTCTAAATCCGCCGGTAAGGGTAGGAAGCGCACCTGATGAGTCAGACTGTGCGCTCCCCCATTGCTCAGTACGAGGTTAGGGGAGGAGGTCCGCCGGTCGCGACGCTGCTGTGTCGCTGCCCGGAACTGTGGATCGAAGGCCGACTAGCGCACTTCACATGAGGGAAGTAAGGCAGATTGTCTCGGAAGGTTAACGAGTGGCAGGGAGCACTCCAAACAGTTTTCCTCTGCTGAAAGTGACCCCTCTGGTGACCCCGCTTCCTCGAGACCCCCGTCAGATTCAAATCGTACGAGACGAGATAGCTTCCATCCTCGCCAAAGCGGTTATAAGAGAGACGAAAGAGCCAAACTGATCCAGGGTTTTTGCACCAGAATTCTTTTGGTGTACAAGAAAAACGGGGGATGAAGACCGCTAATCAATCCTCGGCCACTCAACCGTTACATTCCCATCGACAGATTCAAAATGGAAACTCTTCGATCTGCACCGACCGGCCGTCGTGTCGGCATGTGAGCCGTATCAATAGATTTGCATGTACGGATACGCTCGGATTACGGTTCGCCATCGACGGCAAGATATTAGAATTCCAAGCGTTACCGTTCGGAATTACATCTGCCCCTCGGGTTTTCACACGGTTAGTGGATGCCCTGTAGATGGTCCAACAGAGGTGTGATGTTGATATGAGCAGCTACATCTACGATTGGTCGTAAACGACGGTCACCTATGCGATCAGGTTGGCTCTATTCTATGCGCTCCTCGGCGGCTGGATTGTCAACTTACCCAACTCAGCGCTAACCCAATCTCAGTTGTCCACACATCTGTTAATCCATCGCTGGCTGCCCTACATCTGCTGGAAGAGGCGGTCGCGGTGTTCTGCACCTGCCAGGCGCTCTCGGCGAGAGATCTTGCGACTTCTGGGTCGCCTGGTCACTCTGGGATGAGTGGTCAACTTCGGTCCATTTCGACGCAGATCCATACAAATGTACCTAATGTCGTTCTGGAAACAGAGCACGGGTCATTTAAATCGACCAATCCCGATAGATTCTAACCATCAGTCCTCGGCTGAACCGGGACAAGCTTCTCAGGGAGGTGGGGGGGAGGTATTTGCATCCACCGCAATCGAATCTAGTCGTATATTCGGACGCCTCCATGGACAGCTGGGGAGCGCATCTGAACGAGAACCTGGCACAAAGAATGTGGACATCGTAGGAAGAGACTTGTCATATCAATCTCCTAGAGATGACAGCCATCATCCTAGCGCTGAAATGGTTCTCCCGCACGCTCGGCAGAAATTTGTGCTGATTCGGTCGTACAGCGCGGCAATGGTATCAGAAACCGTTTTCCAAAGACACCATCAGTCGATGGATTGTTGAAACTATTCAAATGGTCTATACCGTTGACCTGACTAAGGATTTTATTTTCGCCAAGCTCATGAGACCAGAGCGGTAACCACTTCGGAGTAAGGGAGATTCACTTAGTAACATAGTGGACGTTGCTCAGTGGAGACTGCTCTCATAAACTATTATCTCCCGGACTCTTCAACGTCGACAACGAGCATTGAAATGGCTACTCTCACGAACAGGGTTAGCAATGCCGCGCACACTATTCCGGTACCTTCCGTTAGAAAGTTCGTTTGCAGCACTCAAGTGCAAAGGACTCGTGTGACGCCGAAGCATCCCGTTCAAGTAAGGAAAACATTAAGTGAGTATTATAATTCATTATATCTAATGTTAACCTTTTGTAAATTTGCTCGATAAATTAGAGTTTTATACCAGCAGGTGATGGCACAAGAAAGCTCGGACTTTCACCAGGCTGGTGTCACCCTCAAGTTATCAGGTAACAGAGAGGTTTGTGTTATACATATCAATGACTGCCTGGGCGCTCTTAAATTGATGCAGGTATCCACCTAATGCCTTTGGTTAGCCAACCCGCCGGGGTCCCCGCAAATTCTAGGGTTTCCCAAGAGTATTGCATAATATTATTATTATGCACAAGGTAAGTACAAGGTGTCTTGAGATCAAATGAGAACTGTTTTTGTAACCTCCATTCTATGCAAGACTCTTAAACTTTATACCTTGCGGTCCAACCTCCCAATCACAATATAAACTAGAGGTTCCGCTTTGACCCTGGAGTTGCCGCTCCGGCATGAAGCCTATGCTGGTGTTTTTTTAAGCAAAAACATGTCTCCCCCAACCTCCCACCTTGCCTTGAGTGGGCACATAATTTAAGGGAAAGTGCTATAAAATGAATGTAGCAATAAGTATCCTAAACAAAGCTGCGCATCTAAAACTTTTAATTACAAAGAGGCGATTTTTATTGTTGCCGTAACCCAGTGAGGAGTCGGGATTTATATAGCAATGAGTGGATTTTCCACATCTACAGCGTCCAACCAATGTGAAATACATGTAATTGTGAAGCATCAACTATTTCGAAACTGATCACATTATAGGAAAGATGCAAAACATACAAGAGCCACACCTATAGTATACATGCTGTACCGTATAGAAGTGTCATGCATCTGCCTTCAGTAGTTTCCAAGATATGGAGTAAACAAAAATTGGACAGACAGATAAGCACATTTTGCATGGACCCACGCAAGCACTAGCTCACACCCAAACCTAATTAGATCATAAGGCCATTTCAATGAAGCTTCCATCCAAGTTTGATGAAATTCCGTCGAGTAGTTCTCCAGATATCTTGCAGACAATGTATGTATAGACATGAACAATTAGATGGACGGACGGACGATGGACACGGATAAATGCACAGACACATCCAAACCTAATCAAATGAGGGGGCTATCCCAATGAACCTTCCATCCAAGTTTGGTGAAATTCTGTCCAGTAGTTCTTCAGATATCTTGCAGAAAGGGCCTGTATATACATATACATGTACAAGTACATGGGCAGACGGACGGACACCGAACATGGACGAACGCACACACAAACCAAAACCTAATCAGATGAGAGGGCTATCCCAATAAAGCTTCCATCCAAGTTTGGTGAACTTCCGTCACGTAGTTCTCCAGATATCTTGCAGACAAGGCCTGTATATACATGTACAAGTAGATGAACGGACGGACGGACACCCGACACGGATGAATGCATGCACACACACACCAAAACCTAATCAAATGAGGGGGCTATTCCACTGAAGCTTCCATCCAAGTTTGGTGAAATTCCATACAGTAGTTCATAAGATATCTTGAAGACAAGGCCTGTATATACATGTACAAGTAGATGGACCGACGGACGGACACCAGACATGGATGAATGCACGCACACACACCAAAACCTAATCGAATGAGGGGGCTATCCCAATGAAGCTTCCATCCAAGTTTGGTGAAATTCCACCCAGTAGTTCTCAAGATATCTTGCAAACGAGGCAAGGGGACGGACAGACATCCATCCATCCATCCATTCATCCATCCATACAGACAACACAAACACCAGATGTTTCCCCCCAACATAGTTGGGGGAGACATAATGAAAGACGGGGGAGGACATAATGACATGACATGCTATGCTTGTGTTATGGGAATAAAACGTAAGAGCAGCCTGAGGCAAGCTGGAATGTAGAAGATTCAGTTTTGCTAGGGTATGTTTGTTTGGGTCATCGTCGACGTGTGACCAATAACGTTAGGTGCGACGCTAAACTTCAAACAACCAACCAACATAGAGCAAATAAACAGTCACTACGAATTGGCCGATTGATCATGCGTGGAACGTTTCTCATGTATCCGCTCAAACGTCCATGGGGGGAGATCTTTGAACATTTTGACTAAATCCACGATGCCCATCTAGTCGAATTTTTCAAATATCCAACGATGTCAGAGAAATAAATGTGAAAACAAAAATCTGTGGGAAAAACAATTTAACCATTATAATAGGCTATCATCCATATCTTGGCATGGCACTCTAACAATGTACAAATTCGATTGCCCTGTTTTGTTAAATAAGGCAGGCGATAAATCATGTTCACTTTCGTTAAGTATGGTACTTGATAATGTATTTTTCAGATTGTATTCAAAAGAAGTGGGGAGAGTGTTGCGAAAATAGTTGTGGACACTGCTGGAACAATAATCACTGTAGCAATAAAGGTGTTTGTCCAAAGACAGATGGTAATTACAGGTGTTCAGCAGGATACAAGGATACAGATAACTGTGATCAAGGTAAGATTCCTATAAGATCTTTCAATTCACTCTGGTCGGTCATTAAATTGTCAAAGCAAGCTTGCAATGCAGTCATATGAAGCATGGTAAATAAACATATCTTTTGATAGACATACAGTACGAAGCCTTTCCCTTTTCCCAACTATAGCGCAAATTGGTTTAGATTGTGTTTCGAGGGTTTGTCACAAGTTTGAACATTTTGAGGATGTGATGGAGGTCAATATGGTCCAGATTGTAACACCGCAGTATCTGTTTTATTATACCGAATAAACATAAATGATACCAATAGACGTACATATATATGTAGGCTTATATCTTCATCAGTTGGTAACGTGAAACGCTTTCCGTCTGTACACGCCATCGTGATTACAGCGGAATGACAACACAACAGATAACAGTGCTATGACAGTCTATCCACGGGCGATAAATGCGCGAGACTGTGTGACATTGCCTCTGCCGTGTGACGTCAGCGAGTGATCGTGTGATATCGGCACGAGATCGTGGGACATCACATTGACGAGCTGTTTTTTTATAAGACATTGAAAATTGCGGAATATCACGTGATGGTGTCTCAACCAATTAAAATAAACGAATGCACAGTGAGGCATAATAAAGGTATAATATTTTGGCGCAGACTTTACACAAACTTGTGATGATTGTGCCGGTGAACGCGATCAATGCGCAGCTGATTCTGGTGAATGTCCGCTGATAACTCCAAGATGTGCACCTGGGTTTAAAGGAAATCATTGCAAGGATAGTGAGTAGTTCGTATAATTGTGTGTATCTACCATACTATGCCACATTTAACACCTGCTTGCCTGGATGATATAATTTCGCGGATTAAAACTAATCATTCAATGGAATGCATATCGTTGACAACCTATTTACTGTAGTTAGAATGTACATTATATTGATAAGGCTATCAAGAAATAAGAAATGTTTGTTTCAGTGTGTATATCACCGTCTAGATCTGATGGTATATTTTTATCCTCGAACTCATATTAGTTACAATTCAAATTCCAAAATATTTTCGGCGAGGAAAATCTGATAATGATTGCCAAAATTACGGATAAGGGATATTTGACCGTGCTGGTTTCTCAGAGATGGGCGGCTGTACGAGGCATTCACGTCTCTATAATATCTCAGAGGAAACAGAAAAATTATTTCTACCATACGAATTAAATGTTTAGGCAATCATATGTAACTCCTTACCCCCAGATTGCAGTTATGGGGAATACGGTGCCGATTGCAAAGGAGATTGTGGAAAGTGTGCGGGAGGACCAGGGGCGTGTTCGGCAATCTCCGGAAATTGTTCGGGATCACCAGCATGTTTACCAGGATACAATGGGATACTCTGTATAAAGGGTACAGTACTCAAATATTGTGTAGCTTTGCCTGTACTTTGTTCTTGGAGAAAAAAAGTGCATCAATTTCTTTCTACTGTGCTTTTTGAGAAGGAAACTTGGGAGTATTGTCCATTATACTCTAGCTGTATCAGCACAAATGTATAGTATTGTTCATATGCATACACCTGCAGTATTTCTCATCGTCTTTTATATACGTATTATTTCGCTTTTAGGTATTTTCATGTTCTGAATTATCTATGCAGGGGAGACAGCATAATCTCCGCTTACTTGATACCAATTACAATAGGAAATGAAAACAAAAACAGAAATCTGACTAGAATAATACGCTAATGTCGTAAACATTCCACACCACACCCATATCTATACCATAATTGTACAAACCTCAATTGTTCGTACATACACCGCCAACTTGTGGGACTTTATACAATGTAACATGTATTGACTGTTTCTATCTTGCGTATTACCTTGGCATAAACAGCAATAAACGTATTTATGGAAAACTTCCCTACAACGTAGATCTATATATATTATGTTTTCAATAATACTATTGAATTTTGGTGCTAATACTGTTATATGGAATATGGAATAGGTCTTTGGATTATGAACGCGGATATTCTCTAATGGACGACGGCTAAATTATGAATGACGGACCAGACGCTTGTAATTCAAGGACCGCGTCAGAAACGGATGACAGGCATCCTTTCCTTTTCATAAGCTGTCTTAGCCCAGCATGTTACAAAGAACTTATCCCTGTCCACAATAAACAATACCTCCCCTACAGCCTATCATTAATTCTTTGCTACATCTGTGTTGCCTCTATTCGTATGTGCTAATGGTGTAGGTGCATACATGTACCATTATAAATTATATCTAGTGACGTAATGCCACTCAAAGAGTTCACTAAACAGAACCAAAACAATTCACCGATAATATATATCTTTTCAGAATGTGACCGAGGCAAATTTGGTCCAGATTGTCAGAGAATCTGTGGTAATTGTGTGAATGGAACAAACCAATGCGCGAAGGATTCTGGTATATGCCCTGCAGCTCTATGTGCCCCGGGTTATAAAGGAGAACGCTGTATAGATCGTGAGTAGTTTGAATGCAATGACTGTTTGCCAGAAAAAAAAACAACGTATCCTTATTGATTAGGGGGTAGCTCATGTTCACTTCCCGCAAATTACAGAGCAACAACATGGTGGGTTTTTTTAATGACTATGCAAAAAAACAACGTATCCTTATTGATTGGGAGAGTAAATCAAGTTCATTTTTAGGAGCTTATAGAGCAACAACATGGCGAATTTTTTAGCGCTACCTTTCAAGCTTTCTACACTATCTCCGGAACGACAAGAATTTGAGAGCTGACACTCCGTGACGTTGTAGCTTATCTCATATGGATTATTTTTAGCATAACCCTTGAGCAGAGAAACATGGATAATTCCAAATGGCGGCCATGCAGGGGAACAGAAAAATGATGTTTTCGCCATAATTCGCCATACTTCTTCAAATTTCCTGCATTTTTGAGAGGAAAAGTTGAATAAGCTATTTTATTTCACATAAGATTATTATTTATCAGTTTATTGTGCTGTCTGCGAAGAAAGCACATAAATAAAAAAAATGAAATCTGACAAAAATCGGCCAAGAAATACCTTTTTTAAAATTAAGTCACTGTGACGTCATCAGAGAGGACATCTTGGAGGATCTTTTTACATCTTTCTGGTAGAGCTTGACCTAGGGATATAGTGTGGTAAGTTTCAGCTCCCTAAGCTCAAGGGCTAAGGAAAATATTTATTTTGCCTTCCCACAAGGCCTGGACAGAATCTCAAAATATATTTCCCATTCCCGCCCTAATTCTCCACCCCACCCCGTCCTGGACAAACGGCTGAAAAGGCTTCATCTATCTACTACTAAAATATAGTTCACAAGAAGTATATACATTCAACTGTATATGGTAAATTAATCAATATTTAATTGTGGGAAATAAGCCTTAACTGGTCTTTAATATGAAAACAGGCACATTTTTGTACTAATTCAGGTGCCGTATAAGGATACAGAAGGATACATTCGCAACGGAGCCATACAAATAGTATGGTGATCCTGACTTTGTTTCAATTTTTTTTCTTATAGGGTACGATGAGTAAGTACTGAAAATGTAAGCATATTTTAACCGTTAGAAAAAAAAACCTCTCATATTTAACACTTGCTACAAAGGCAAATTCCACGCGGCACACTTAGTTGTACAGTTCTCGGTCTCGTTAAGGATATATATGATGTTTTTGCCAAAAACAACAACCAATCACAAGGCAGTACTTACTGAGTTGCCGGTATTCGCGTCACATGTGTTACACAAACCGATCAAAATAGCCAGAAGGCGCTCGTTGAAAAAAGTTTTAGTCGAGAATCAGAGATGACTGTCTCATGTAGTGACGAGATGACATGAAAACTTGTATACGGCCTACCGTTTGACCCATACTTCGAAGCTGGAAATCACAGCTGTTCGTGTAGAGGACCCGAAGAGGTGATTATGATTGGATAATTTGTAAGTATATGATAATAAATTATGGTTATGAATCTATGTTCCGTTAGTCCAGGTAAGGGAAATGCAGGATCATTTAAATTATATTTCTTTGTGTGCTATTTCTCTGTTAAAACAAATGAGAAAAGAAAGCTTTATGTTTCAATGTACATTGTATTAGCGTCACAGGAAATACTGAGTTGCCGGTATTCGCGTCACATGTGTTACACAAACCGATCAAAATAGCCAGAAGGCGCTCGTTGAAAAAAGTTTTAGTCGAGAATCAGAGATGACTGTCTCATGTAGTGACGAGATGACATGAAAACTTGTATACGGCCTACCGTTTGACCCATACTTCGAAGCTGGAAATCACAGCTGTTCGTGTAGAGGACCCGAAGAGGTGATTATGATTGGATAATTTGTAAGTATATGATAATAAATTATGGTTATGAATCTATGTTCCGTTAGTCCAGGTAAGGGAAATGCAGGCTCATTTAAATTATATTTCTTTGTGTGCTATTTCTCTGTTAAAACAAATGAGAAAAGAAAGCTTTATGTTTCAATGTACATTGTATTAGCGTCACAGGAAATTCGTCGATTGGAGTTTTTTTTTCTTTGAATATTCCACGGGGAGGGACAGAGATCTAATATCATTGCGATTATCAATTGTCATATTATTTATAATGCAATCAAAGAGAAACACATTTCCACTAATGAGTTGATTTACACATGTATATACTTACAGGTTGTAGTGCTGGCAAATATGGCGTTAATTGTACAGATGACTGTGGCATGTGTGCGAGAGGACTAATGACTTGTTCCGCAATTTCTGGAGAATGTTCAGGGTCACCAGCATGTTTACCGGGTTATTACGGGGCACTCTGCCAAACTGGTCAATATTCAGTTTTCTATAACTCTTTTTCATACTTTCTATCTGTTTCGTAATATTGTTGTATGATTTTCAGTATAACCCGCATACTACCTACACTGTAGTATCATTTGGATGCCAAGATTGGTATAAAATCGCCCCAGACCAGGTCCATCTGGCTTCATCGATGTTTTTAATATATATTAACGATCTGTAATATGTTATCTTAAATTCCATGTGTCTACTATTCAGCGATGATTTCTGGACCTAAAAATGTGTTTACTTTTACAAGAAGATATTGGCTTATGATATCAGTGGTGTATCGCATGGAAACTTTATGTACACATTTTTAAATGTGTTTTTGGAAGTTTCACTAAAAAAGATAGAAGATTAATTATGAATGCGGAATTGCGAAAATTGTTTTAGATAAGAAAGAGGAGCTAAAGAATTTAGGAGATTTAAAGTTCAGCATTTGAACGTTTTAGTCTCATTTTGAGCATGTTGGGTGAACAGTTTTTTTTTGCGACGATCTTCTATCAATCGCTGTATATATCTATAGTAAGAAGTAGGTTGAATTACTTTTGTTCCAGTTGGTTTCAACACTAGTAGACGAGCACCTACAAATAAATGCAGCGAGGGCATTTTTTTCTTCCAGAGGTTAGGAAGGTATTTCTGCATGTTGTCCTCATATACCTGTGTGCGGTCGCCATGGAAATAGCAATATAAATAATCCCATATAAAGCTCCATTGTTTTTACATGGACACACTCAATAAGCGTGGTCGACATTCTTTCGTGGTTGACATGCAGTATTTCGTGGAAAACGAATTAGAAATTCATTTAGATGAATGGGAAGCATCTCGTCTGGGAAAGACAGGCTTGTGTTTATCTATATTTTATTGTTTGCTTGCTTGAAATTTGATATTGATTATGATATGCTTATAATAACTTTTGGTTATATATGTGAAAAAATTGTATGGATGGCAGCGGCCTACTGAATGTGGACTGCATTTATCTCGCCTCAAAGTACATTAAATTAATACATATTAGTCAAATAACACACTGAGTAACACATCTGACCAATGAATGACATATTGCGCGATCTTGGGAAACATTGTTAGGATGAGCACCTCTATTGCAAACAACCCGTCAGACGATGAATGTCATTTTGAAGTGGGCAAGATAGTATTTGATCACTATTTTGCACGTGTTACTACTGAAACCCCGTGCTATAGTCTAAGATCACATGCAAATTATACGGATTCAATAAGCCATGACGCGTAGTCCAAGAATCCACGCTCTTGACTAGCAGAGACCAATATATTTCGTGAAACTCCCAGTGAAACTTTCACTTTTTCTCATGAATGGAAATTTGACAGGAGTTTCTCGGTCTGAATGTTAGATGTCGACTAATACTTTCCTGTGGAGTCATATGGTGGCTTTTTAGTCAACAGACATCGTCATTTTTTTCCACCTCTTGCATATCGCTTCAATTCATGATCCTCTTCGATTAATACCGCAAATCTCATCTCATCTCTATATTGTCATCGATCGGCCTCGTCAATTGTGGAGAATTTGTTTTACCTCAATTTACATAGGGGCCTACATATATTTGTCAATGGCAAACTTTCCAACATAACAGTTTATCATTTAAGCTTATAGTGCGCGAGAGAGACAGAGAATTAAATTTAATTCCGGGCATAGGGCGTCTGCCTCACAGGAGCGAAAACCTACAAATGTGGTGGGAACATTGAACGGCATAGTCGGACAGCTCAGATAATCCAGTATAACGTGCTGTGCGGAGATGCACGAAAGAAGTTGAAATGACGGACAGGAAAGTTCATCTGAAGCTGGTTCTTTTGCCTAATTTATCGGCGCTGTGTTACCCAAGACAACATATTTGTTAAGCTCAAAGCTTTTCCGGCGTTGATCATATTGTCTGCCCACAGACATAACTCTCCGCAGATTGCTTCTTGAGTAAATTCGAAGTAGTGGTCATTTGAAACCTATACGCTCTTAGCAAGTTGTTTTCTTTGCATATTTGTTGAATGCCAACTTGGAGCTTCTTATCTGTAACCTTTCGTCTAAATCATAAAATGAAAATTTACAATGGCTGAGATATCTCATTGCTCACAATGTACGGCATTTTCTGAATCACAAAGTACATGTTAATGAAAATGTAAATCAAGAAATATCATTTCGGAATCATTTATCGTCTATGCAGAATAGCGCAGAATACGAGTTAAATGGATGAGTATTTTATAATTAAATTTGAGGAATGTATTTTCTCTCGAAGTACAAATTAAATCAAGAATATGGTGGACAATGACAGAATGCGTCAAAATAATCATTATGGTAATGAATATATTGTATTTTCAAATACTTGGAATTATTACAGCCTGATTACAACGTAATGTTCCCGTCCTCTAGATTTTTTTTTAAGACTGGATTTAGGAGATGAAGAATAGGAGTAAATGGAGTCTTCGAGAATACTGGCCTTTGGAGTTTTCCTTTTACACCAAACGCACACACGTATACTGCATAACCTGTAAAGCATATTGTAAACAAAAATGTAGAAAAAATCTATCTAAATTGTATTCTGTGGACGTCATCACAACAAACATAATAACTTTGCATTTTGGAATAGAGTAAGTGTCATATATATAGTGTGGACGGTTTCAGATATGTACACTCAAGGGTATCAAAGATTTTCAGGAGGTATGTGACCACCTCCAATCAGGCTGTGATTCAGCCAAGGTAACCCAGGCGAGATACACGTATGGTTGTGTGGAAGAATATGACACTTTAGTGCCAAATAATTTCTTATTCGGACACCAATTATCGTAAGATAACTTGTCACAATTATGTAACTAGGAATTCGATGGAAACAATTGGTCAGAACATGAAGAACATGTTCAAAATACACTAACAAGTTTCCATGATATATGCCACATTTGGAAAACCTTGTCACGTGGGTTGTAGTTTACAAATATGGGAAGAAATTTTGTATAAAAAGCATCAGTTGTGATTGAATACATGTGGGGATTACAAATCATATTCATTTATCTACAACTTCAGGTGAAGTTACTTCAACATTATGTTATGTATCACTGCCCCCAAAACGAAACTCATCAATGTAAATTCACAGAATGAGTGCTTGTAGATGCTGGCTGGTTGATCATGTTAGCTCAAGTGAAGAAAACAGATCAAAACATGATGTTTTGATGTTCATCTTCATTTTAGGGCATCTTGTACCTTTTTGTAAGATGGTGTGATTAAACTCTTTTGGGGCTTAGCTCCGCACAGCACGTTATACTGAATCAAATGAGCTGTCCGACTATGCCGTACAATATTCCCACCGCATTTGTTGGTTTTCGCTAATGTGAAACAGACGCCCTATGCCAGAAGTTAAATTTAATCCCCTGTCTGTCTCGCGCACTATGAGCTTAAATGATAACGGTTGTATAGGAAAGTTTGCCATTGACAAATATATGTATGTAAATTGAGGGGGAAAATTCCACAATTGACGAGATATGGATGACAATATAGCGTGGTATGCCATTTGCGAGATTAAAAGAAGAGGCTCATGAAACTCCTGTCAAATTCCCATTCATGAGAAATAGTGAAACTTTCACTGATTGGAACAGAAATATAATCACCTTTTTCTACTAAATATATTGGGCACTGACGGTTGCCAGTCAAGATAATGGATTCTTGAACTACACGCCTTGGCTTATTGAATCCGTATAATTTACATGTTATATATACGCCATGGAGTTTCAGTAGCAACACGTGCAAAATAGTGATAAAATACTATCTTGCTAACTTCGTTACTCAGTGTGTTATTTGAGTAATATGTATTAATTTAATGTATCTTGAGGCGAGATAAATGCAGTCTATATTCAGAAGGCTATTCATAAATAATTCTTACATATATAACCGAAAGTTATTATAAGCAGATCATAATCAATACCAAATTTCAAGAAAACATACAATAAAATGTAGTCTTTCCCAGACGAGATGCTTTCCATTCATCCAAATGAATTTCTTATTCATTTTCCACGGATTACTGTATGTCGACCACGCTTAAGGTGTGTGTTCATGTAAAAACCATGGAGCTTTGTATGGGATTATTTATATTGCTGTTTCCATGGTGACCATGGCATGACAACATGCAAAAATACCTTCCTAACCCATGAAAGAATAAAAACAGCAACGCTGCATGTTTAACTGTAACTGAATTTTGAAAATAGGGGGTCTGGCCGCTCGTCTACCGGGGCAAGGGGCAGTATGAACTCATAATCTTCAAGATCATTATGAAACGTGAATGAGATAAACGTTCTCTAGATGATGACTTTACAACGGATTAAAAATACTGATCATTTGATATTTTGGAAACATCATAATGTCTTGCCGGAATGATTAAAAACTGTTAGCCGCTTCTGTCTTGCAGGAATCTAGCTTATGTTTATGTATACTCTGGATGTTTTTTTCTTTAATTTGGTAGTTATGCTGTTATATGAATAAGGTTTTTGGAGTATGAACGCGGAAATTATTTAATGGACGACGAACAATTGAGAGAGATGTAAATGTACAGCGTTCTGAGAAAGCGTCCTAAGAAGTGGCGGGCTTTTATACAGCCACGTACAAAAGCCACGCACGAAAACATAACTGAATGTATACGCTAATTTGTATTTGCTCTTGGGCTGCGGCGATACATTGTACGTGGTGCTTTTAGTACTAGCGCGCTCATGGTATTCGATGAAATTGATCAAATTGACGATAGCAGGGTATTCAGAATCTGACATGTTATTGCCGTGATAATAATTTTCACCAATATGTCCACTCGCAAAAAAGCAAGGCAAATAAATACGCGCAAAAAGTACACGTTATTTAGTTTACGAAACGCACGCACGCTGCGCTCGTATTTTGTCAATTCATATGCAACTGACATATTGATGGCCTATCGCTGAATCCTAATCACCATCTGATCTCCAGGAAGTAATATTGCCTATGGTACTGTTGATTAAAACACGATGCATACCTCTCATGACTAGTGGCACTGACCAGAGCAGTGAAACAATTGTAAGAACTGACACATCCCTCAGAGTGTTCTTGAGTTTGTTTAATCTATAAATACACATACCAGTATTGTGCGAAAGAGCTTCAGCGCCATCATGAAGTGACGCCATTTCCCCGGTTCTAATCCTTTCATCTCTTCGTTCTCATTTGTTAACCTGTGTCTGTCCGTCTCAGTGTAAGTACAGCATAGCTAAAAGGCAGCTACCTTGCACAAAAGCTTTCCTGACCGTGTCTGTTGTATATATCCGTGCAAGATAAGCCATTAACGATGCTGAAATTCGTCATGATCAAAGGCTTGCTATGCTGGAGAATGAGAGTTCTATCTTCTATTGTAGAATGCCCTGATGGTTTTTACAGTAGTGATTGCAACGAGACGTGCGGTACTTGTAAGGGAGGGAACTCTAGCTGTAACCATATGACTGGCGAGTGTCCTGAATGTGGACCCGGGTGGCATGGCAGCTTATGCAAGGAAGGTATTTGATATTAGATTTGTAAAGTAGATACTCATATGACAAATTCGGTAGTAAATTATATTCCAAACGAAATATTTGCAATAGAATTTTGTACAAAAAATCGTATGCAGTGTTTGCGTCTAATTTGATTTATCAGAACTCTTCTGGATTATGTTGAAGAGAAGTGTCACAATGGGTCGTAGATTACAAAATGCAGCGTTTGATTTTATGCATCGAATATGCGTTTTATTTTTCTAATATGGCGTCTGGAATATGATAATTGTTTGTGGAAATCACTTGCGTGTTTACTGTTCGCTGTTTCTTGATAATACTGATCAATTGTTCGTGGGATGTTTCAGTTGAAAACATAATAGTTTATTCATGAAAAAAACCGTTCAGCTAATTAAGTATTTGACCATTCATGATACGTAAATTGCGAATCAGAGGAATAACGTTGGGGAAACATTCATTAATGTCATTAGGGAGTGGAATAAGTGGGTGCAACTTGTGCATGTAGCTTTCCAACGTGTTATACTTGAACAATATCATTTCATCGGAGAGCTATGCTGTGCCTGAAGATTTTATTAACGGTAACACTTATAACTGTATTGAAGACCAGAGATACAAATTTAGACTAATAATGCATTTCTATGACACGATATTTTACTTCTTCACCAGTAGCGAAACGTTAAAGCCTGTTACTACAAATGAACTTCAAATAGTATTACTGTCTTTATTAAGACGGTCGCGTCTGTCTCTCGTGAACCAGGTCGTTGCCATTACATGCGAACAGCATTCGATTACTGGCGATCTCTATACTCGAAAGTTCACGATTATAGACGCCTAGAATCTTGATTGTTGTCATAAAGTTGTATTTCAAGCCTCTATTGATTCTATATTATCTGTTTTCATCTCTTTTGAACCTCCGTGGCCTGGTAGAGGCACTTTCGAACCCCCATGTTGTTTTTGTAGGTTGTCATATTGGGGTCTACTTGCATTACCCCCTAAGTACGCGACCATGGGTAAATACCATGTGGGGTACCAGAAATGTGATATTTTTTCATATTTATTCAAGATTTTTGTTTTTTGTATGGGAAAGTGGGTAAAAGCTACTTTATTTCATATCAATTATTATTTACTAATTTATCATGCAGTTTTTGCGAAGAAAACATGTAAATAAATGCCTTTTGGAAAATGACATCACCATGGCGGCCATCTTGGATTTTTTACTTTTTCTAGCAGATAAATAAAATATCAAAGATATATTGTGATAAGTTTCATCTCTCTAGACTTACGGATAGCAAAAATATTTAGAGACACTTCCCCCAGGTTGTGGTACACACCAAATCGCCCAAGGCCATACAGGGTTAAAATACTGTCAATTTATTTTCAGAAAACCCACTCTCTAGGTGGTAGTGAATCCAATCGAAAAGTTGCATCAATAACATTTTGTTCACTTCTCCAGTCATAACAGGTGGCTCAGTTTCTGCAACATTATTATTTTTTTTTTTTTCGTCTCTAGGAAATTCCGCACTAACCTCAGACCCCGGACCGATCATTGGAGGAGTGGCTGGTGTCGTGATTGCCTTAGCAGTAGTAGGAGTCGTCATTTTCTTCATATTGTGAGTGCATGCGAATATTATCAACTTAATCTGTTTGAGTGGAGTGGAGTGTGACGGCATAATTCGGCCAAATTGTCATATATGATCCATAATATAATAGCGTGCTGCATGTCGACGATTACGGTTTGTTCGTGTCGAGTAGACTAAAACACAAACCTATTGATTTTCCACAAGTGCTAACGCGGCCAATCGTATTCAATCGGGTTGCCGACAACAAAACGCGGTGTTTCAAGATGTAAAAAGAGACAGAAACCTGCAGAGATCAATCTATCCAGTTCATCAACGCATGACACAGTCCAGTTTACCAACCTTCTCAAAGTGGTAAAACAGTTTGCCTCCGAGCCCAGCTTGTATCAGTTATCAACTCATTATATTCATTGGTATACATTTTGGCGTTAACTGACCCGACGGACATGTAAATGTCCTGAGCACCTGTCAATCGAATGAGGCAATCCATTCAACAGTTTACCTCCAACAAAATACGTATTTACCTGGATAAATATAACAGATGGCGATTATGCTTGCAGAAATCCATTCGTAGACGGGTATGTTTTTGTATCTGTATCTAATACTTCTTAACTTAGGGACCGTGTGGTCATGTCATTCTAGTTGTCAGCATGAACTTCTACAAGAAAAGCGTGGCTGAGATACAAATCATAACCGTTTTTTTTTGTTCTTGAGATGCATTATCCGGTCAGGATATTGTCCGGTGGCGTTGTCTGGTGACTCCTGGCCAGTACGCCGGCACCTTTTCCACAGCCTCTGATTGTTGCGTTTCGTTAAACATTCTGCATCAGTATCCATAGTTTTGGGTATCTAACTATCAATTTGTTAATATTCACAATACCGGTGATGCTATCCACCAATTACTAACGTTCTGCTGCTTATTATTCATCAATTTTTTCTTCTTCCGTGTCAATAGTATTTTTGTTTCACTTTCCAGGAAACGACGGAGAAACTCCAAGAAAGAGACCGAAGAACCAGAAAATGAAGGTTCGCTAATAAATTGGGATTTCAGATTGTCTTCATACTTCCTCGGGAGCTGATCTTCTAGTTCTGCAAACATCAAATTTTGTTGGCAGTTATATTGCTGCTGGCCGTAATTCTAAGGCGTATTATAATGTATAATATTTTGATGATAGATTCGTCGGAATCCATTGAGCCTATAAACTATAAGTGACTTGAAATTTTCAACCCAAGTTTGTTAGCGGCGCTTATCATTTTTCCTATTCCGTTATTGCTTGACTTGGTATTTGCAACGATAAAAAATATTTGTCTTCAAATTACATACATGTAGAGTATCACACATGGGAATACTGAAGTTATACTTTGTCAGTATGTTTACATTTCATACGCGAAGTTTTTCGCCTTTCTTTTGTAGTTATTGCAATGCATTCCTGGATTTGATTTAAGGGCGAAAAATATCTCAAATAGCCCTACATTGGTGATGATATATTTTAGATGTTTCAGAGTCGAGGAATGTGGGTGGATATTTTTGTTTAATAAGTTTACATTTGATTTGATATAAAAGCGAAAAATATTTCAAATGGAAGCCCGTACGTTATATTCGATTTCTGTTTATTATACTGGGGTATAAATCCTTCGTATTGGTATACACATGGGTATAATGACAAAAACACCCCTAAGCCTTTGTAGAAAACACCCCTAATGCACGAAATTCACCAATTATATATTATAATTTTGATTCATCCATGCCATCCATCAGGAATTTAATATTAAGGTTGTGCAGTACGGATTTCTATGATATATTCATCATCCGCCTATGAGCGTTCCTCCACACTTAATCAATACAATCGCAAGATCCGATCAGTCGTTTTCCATGAAGAATTTTCGCGTTCTACAGTCATACTACCTTCTTCCTACGACAGCATTACAGAGGATTTCTTAACAGTTCACCTATATATCTTGCGGTGACAAGACATTACATGCTTAGACTGAATCAAAACATCACATGTAACTTTGCACCACCTATCTGAAGTTGTCTACTTATAATAATATGTTTATTTCATCTGGTGTGTTTCTATGATTCTCATTGGCTGAGTGGCTGTTTGAAAACTCTCTTCCAATCAGAGATCAGTATGACAGTTGAAGTTAAATTGCAAGTTTGCAATTTCAGACACAACACAACACACCATATCGTGTTTGTAAACATCAGGTAAACTATTAAGAAATCCCCTGTAATACCGAATTCCAAGACGTGATGATGTCAAAATAGATATACATAGCTAATTTCTTGTAAGAGAAAAATGGTTGAAAGTTTTCAGTAAAACCGGTAAGACATCATGATGTTCCTATTATCTAATCCTCTGCACTGACCAGTGAACGAATTTTAACTCTATGGGCTTTATTTCACCAAAACGTTGTTGGAAAACCATCGGCATGCTATCAAATCACATGATTTCATTACAGGAATATGCTCTTCAATTTTTATATTCTTTTGAACATCATACGGGGAACATGCTCAGGTGTTATTCTAACAATTTATTATTTGTGACTGTTTTCTCTGTAATGAGATCATGAAATCGTAAAATTATTTGTGTTGTAGTTGTCCAACAGGGACATGATGCAGTTCCTCGGGATGTAAGGCAAAGAGGACGTGGTGCCGAGTATTACAATGTAGTACAGTTTTCTGAAAATCCTTCTGCCGTTCCTGCTGATGAGCTCGAGGCATATGTGCGACAGAAACGAAACCAGGACGGTTTCGAATCAGAGTATGAGGTTAGTAATGAGGTCTAGTGGGACCTGCATATGGCGTATACATATCTCGCATAGTAGCATTTGCTAGATCGTGTGTTAAATGTGACGATTTTAATCAACGTCACAAAACATTGCTGCAGAAACTTATAAATTACAACACATATAAGGGAAGTGGGAAGAGGTGCCGACATACTGACTGCGTCACATGACTTAACAAAATAGTCTTCTGGTTAACCTATTCTAAAGCACATACCAAGAATCTAACGATTCGTCATGTGTTGTATCTCAGGTACGCTTTTATTGTACCTGTTCATGTGGCAACTTGGATGATATGACCACACGGCCCCTAGCACCGGCATAAGCGGTATTAGATACAAATCTAGAGAGCTATGATGGAAATGCTCTGACAACTCGTATACTTGTAATTGGTGAGCTGTTTCGCTATGACAACTCGTACATTGGAGATTGGTGAGCTGTTTCGCTGTGACAACTCGTGCATTGGAGATTGGTGAGCTGTGTCGTCGTCAGATGTAAATGACGGCATTTAACACGAAAGACTAGTCTGTAAGGCCCGATGTCGACCCAGCATCAACTTCCCACAAATGCCAACATATATCAAAGACCAAAAGGTCTGTACAGGGGCGGGCCTCGGGGACGAAACGTCCACCAGCAGAATCTCGCCATATACAGGAATAAATTACAACACATATAAGGGAAGTGGGAAGAGGTGCCGACATACTGACTGCGTCACATGACTTCACAGAATAGTCTTCTGGTTAACCTATTCTAAAGCACATACCAAGAATCTAACGATTCGTCATATGTGTTGTATCTCAGGTACGCTTTTATTGTACATGTTCATGTGGCAACTTGGATGATACGACCACACGGCCCCTAGCACCGGCATAAGCGGTATTAGATACAAATCTAGAGAGCTATGATGGAAATGCTCTGACAACTCGTATACTTGTAACTGATGAGCTGTTTCGCTATGACAACTCGTACATTGGAGATTGGTGAGCTGTTTCGCTGTGACAACTCGTACATTGGAGATTGGTCAGCTGTGTCGTCGTCAGACACCACCAAGCGCCTCCACTTAAAGTTTCTGAAATTTGGCGATACATATCGCATGCTGATAGCAAAATACGAACGTAGCATGCAAGATCTATGGCGTTACGTTTTGTAACTTGTGTCTAATTCCGCTTAACCCGGGGCTTGGGACCGCATGATCCCATGTACTTCAAGATACTCATGATGCTTATATGAACAGTCACAATCGAACCGTGACTGAGATACATCATTCTCTAGATGACGAATTTACAGCGAATATTTTGGATTAAGAATACTGGGCAACGATACGGATTTGTTATTTTTGGAACATCATGATGTCTTGCCGGTATCATTGAAAACTGTTGACCGCTTCCCTCTTGCAGGAAACTAGCCTATGTTTATGTGTACTATGATTGTCTTTTTGAATTTGGTGCTAATACTGTTATATGGAATATGGAATAGGTCCTTTAATGGACGACGGCTGAATTATGAATGACGGACCAGACGCTTGTAATTGAATATATGGATGTTTAATTAATACTCGTATTAATCGATATGACACCTTGCTATCTAAGATAAACGTGACAGCTTTTCAACATCTTATCTCATCAGCAATATACAATATTTTGTTTCCAATTGCTGGGCATAATGGACTATTATAACATCACAGCTCTTTGGTTCATATATTAATCTCGCATAACCCGACGATCGAGGGTCGTGTGATCACGCCATTGAAATACTCTCACGGACATCTACAAAATGTTCACCGTGACAGAGAAACCCTTGTGGTATTTGGGTGTTCGGGTATAACACATTCATAACACCGGACATATGAATTTGCCGTAATCGTTTCCCACCATATATCTTATCACATATCGCTAATATATGTATTATTAGCGACGTATGGGCATGACATACTGTGCTGTTCATTTTATCCAAATCCATGCATCGGGTATTAATATCATTAGCCACAGAAGAAGCAATGAGGGGTAATACATTATTTCGACTCTATTGAGCTGCATAGCTTGAATACTGCTCACACAGCACGTAATTGATTTTGGCGAAGCGAAGCGAACAGGGCGGTTATTTTGGTTGCCTATCTCGTCAAGTGAACGTTTGTTTATTCTTTACAGCGTCTGTATGGAGCTTTCCCGATGTGAGCTTATTCCTTGCAATATATCTGCAACTTCAAAAGCGTATTCAGAAAGATCTTGCCAATTTACCCTAGCATGTCGTCACCCCACAGAGAACACGCCAACATGTCGCATAGGCTACATGAAATGATCACGAGTGTAACCCGTGGCGTGAGATGACCCAAAATGAAAAATTTATAAAAAATTAATTATAAGATTAAAAGTATTGTATTCTGTAGTGAAATTGTCTGCGCTAATTTGAAAAGCTAGACCTGCCGCTAGCGAAAGGTGCTCCAGCTTTGTTGCGTTTTGGGAATATATTACTTAGCATATACAGCAACGGTGATGCTCGTGAGCCAGGGCCGATTTTTTCCCCGAAAGGAAACAAAGGCAAAATATGTTTGGATCAAGTAGACGATGAAATCTTTCGAATCGTAGCATTATAATATACATAAAAGTGGTTATCTGATAAGTAAAGCTAAGGCCTGCAACATATAAAGCCTTCTTTTTAATTTTCACATTAAATATTCACTTGTGTAAGGTCCTCTATATATCATATTACTGATTATTAGTTTAAATGATACTTATTACACTGATTTTTTTAGATGTTTTTTTCTAAACGCTTGTATTCGTTTCACATGTTTCAAAAACATCTGTCATGTTGAAAGTCGTACGGTCAGTGTAGAACCGTTGCGTTAGTTCCATTAATTTATTTGCAGAATCTCCCAAAAGGTATACAAGCAAACATTGAGGTAGCCAAGAAACCACAAAACAAAGGGAAGAGCCGCTACCAAAATATTGTGGCATGTGAGTTACGCCTTCATGTACCATTCGATTTAATTCTTACCATGCACAGCCAGAAAAATGGTGATACTTATCACCCTAAAATGGTGATGACAGCATCACCCAAAAAAGGTGTTGAGTTAGAGCCATTACCCTTTTCCACCATCACTTTAAAAGGGTGATCAGCAATAAGTGCAAATGTTCATGTCATCGCCCTAAATGGGTAACGGCTATCACCCTAAAAGGGTGATGCTGGGCATAGCCTGGGTCATCGCCTTAAAAGGGTGACGACATTGGCCATAAAAGGGTAATGGGCCATCACCCTTTTTCTGGCTGTGTGCTTACGTCAGCTAAAATAACCATTTTTCATTCGAAGATAGCAGAATGTCGATCCCCGAGCTATTCTGTGTGGTTGATCATATACAAGAGTAAATAATATTGTAACTGTGTACCGAAAAAGGACCTCGGCATATCATTTCAAAATTGTAACACATACTTGACACTGTTTTGTGGTATTTCAGATGACCATTCCAGGGTGGTGTTGGAGCCATTAGAAGATGATTCAGACTCCGACTACATAAACGCCTGTTATATCCATGTGAGGCTAAGTCTATTCTACCGATCATACTGATAGTAACCAGTAAAATGTACTGGATTTTCTCTTGAAATTATTTCGCCGAACAAAATAAAAAATATTTTGGATAGGAATAGCAATTGCACTCCAAGGGTTCACGAATTCCGTCAAAAATACTCTCCACCAAGAAAATGGGAAACTGCTACAGTTATTTCTAATTTATATTGTAATGTAATATCAAACTAGCTTTGCCTATTTATATTTTATATTTTCAAGCCTCTGCGAAACATAATAACAACAAAAAATGACTGACATCGTGCTTATCGTGTCTATGAGTTATCATGGATTAGCCGACAAAAAAAAGAGAACAGATGTCTTTCATTACTTTAAGAAGAAAAACTATTTTATTATTTGTTTATAAGATACCCACAACGATACAAAATATCAGGACATAATAAAGCAGGAATGGCATCATGACGCCTGGGTACGCCCCTCGGGGGTTATAATATTAATGAACAATAATTTTAAAATCAAGTTCATAAAGCAGAAATCGATCGACAAATCAATTATATTATTATAGACATGGAAATCTCCGAAGTACCTGTTACGCTTGCTAGTATATACGGGCTCAACACAGACAAACCCTCATTCTACAAAACAATCAATAGGAAAATACAGGAAATCGCTAACCCCTCTGTCATCATATGTGGCAAATGGAACCTTGTTCTGAATCCATCAATGGATACTGACAATTATGAACAGATGAATAAACCCAATGCTCGCCAACCTGTAGTGAATATCATAAATGACAGTGACTTTGTGGATGTTTGGAGAACTAAACACGAATCTGAAAGAAAATACACCTGGATACGTAGAAATCATAGAAAGCATGCTAGAATCTAGTTTATTCAGGACGACGTTTCGATACAGGTACTAGTATCGTTCTCAAGTCAATGACATCAATAAGTAAATAATCAGTATATATACAGTTCCTTGAGTAAATGTCAATAGGATGATAACAATAGTATTATACTAGGTGAGAAATTTATAATAGGACAGGATTAGACTGTGGAGATGGCTGGATTAATTAACAAGGTGGATTAATTAACAAGGTGGGCTTCTAGGCACGGTGGGGTTCCTGGATTAGAAGATCATAGGCGCTGGGGATGAATAGGCCCTGGTCTCTGTTCATTTGTGGTTTTGTTCTTTTGATGTGGACGGCCTCCAGTAGTTTTCTGTTTTTCCAGTGCATATGGTTTGTGGCAAGGGGTTTGGTGTTGTTCCAGTTGATTGAGTGGGTGGGGTTTTCTTTGATGTGGTCCGAAACTGCTGATTTCCCGTCTTGTTTGGTCACTGAAGATTTGTGTTCTTTTATTCGTTTATTGAGGGGTCTTGATGTTTCGCCGATGTAATGTTTTTTGCAACTGCACTCCAACTTGTAGATTACACCTTTTGGCTGGGGTTGGGTGGTTTGGGCTTTTTTACCGGTCGCATTGATGTGATTCTTTAGTTTTCTGTTGGTTGCAAAGGTTGTCTGGATGCTGGCTCGTGTCTGGAGTAATCTGGCGACCTGGTGGCTTGTCTTGCCTATGTAGGGTAGAGTAATTCGGATATTTGGGCCCTCTTCTCTGATGGTACGTTGTCTCTGGTTTGGTTGTAGGGCTTGTTTTACAGTTTTTTCCACTAGGTGTTTGGGATAATCGTTGTACTTGCTAAACACGGTCTTGATGTGGGAGATTTCGTTGTGAAGGTCGGCTGAACAAATGGATTGTGCTCGTTTGGTTAGTGTTGAGATGATGGCTGTCTTTGTTTGGGCTGGATGGTTGGATCTGTAGTGGATATACTGGTCGGAATGGGTTGGCTTTCGGTATACGCTAGTTTGTAGGCCGGTTGGTGATCTGCTGACAAGGACGTCCAGGAAAGGGAGAGCGTTGTTGGTCTCAGTTTCCATGGTGAATTTTAGACGTTGATGCTGGGTGTTGAGATGGTTGAGTAGTGTGGTCGGGTCATCCGTTTGTTGAAGGGGAACGAAAGTATCATCCACTTTTCGTAGCCAGACTACAGGTTGGACAGGGGAGGTTTGGAGGGCCCGGTTTTCAAGGTCAGTCAGGTAGATTTCCGATACTATGGGTGACAGCGGGGAACCCATGGGGAGTCCGTGGATCTGTTCATAGAATGTGTCTCCCCACGAGAAGTATGTGGATGATAGGCAGCACTGTAAAAGCTGGATTATGCTGTTGGTCGTAAGTGTCGTGTTGTTGATCGGGTGTGCCTCCAACTTTTGTTTGATAACTTGTATGGCATCAGTGGTTGGTACATTCGTGAATAAGTCAACGACATCATAACTTACTAGTTGACATGGAGTGTTTATGTTCTGGATTTTGTTGCAAAATTCTGCGGAGTCCTTAATGTATGACGTGGCTGATCTTCCTAATGGGGCGAGGAGCTGGGTCAGATGTTGTGCTGTGTTATAGAAGACGGTGTCTCTGGAGCATATCAGTAAGCGGGCTTTGATCGGATCTTTGTGAATTTTGATCGTTGCTCTGGCATATGGGGGCCGTGGATGTTGGATGAGTAGCTTTTTGTGGAGGTCTGGTTGTATTTCTTTCTTCTTTTTCAGGTCTTTGAGAATGGCTCTATGTTGACGGTCGTAACGGTTGGTCGGATCTTTTTTAATTACTTTATAGGTGCTTTGGTCACTGAGGAGGTTGCCAACAAGGTTGTGGAAGTCCGTGGTGTCAAGGATGGCGGTGGCTTTCCCTTTGTCTGCTGGGGCAAGGACTATGGATTTATCCGTTTTCAGCTCAGTGATGGCACGACGTTCACCTTGGGACAGGTTGTCAGTCTGGGGTCGAGATTTGGAAAGGATTTCGGCTACTTGATGTCTTAAATAGTCTACATTTCCACCTGGTGCTAATTGTTGTAGGCCTTTCTCGATGTTTACGATGAATTCATCTGTGGGAAATTTGTGGTTGGTGGGCGTAAAGCTTAAACCCTTGGAAAGGAGTTTGAGTTGATCATCTGTAAGCTGTTTGCTACTGAGGTTCACTACGGTTTTGGCGAGGTATGGCTGCTTATCTGTATACTCTTGTCTAACTGGGGCGGTCTGTTGGCGGTTGAGTTGGTCGAACTTCTTCAACTGGTTGAGTTTGATTTTGGTGTTGAGAGAGGTATTGGACGCAGACTGGGATTGGCGGAGTTGGCGGTAGAGTGCTGGTTGGATAACCGATTCAAGCTTATTTTGTTGTTTGATGATGGTGGTTAGTGATATAGCCTTGGTTCTACGGTGGTGTCTGATCCGTTCTTTAACCAATAGTCTGCTGGCATTGTCTGTGATTCTCTGGGCGGCTTTAGACTTAAAACGGATAAATCCATAGTCCTTGCCCCAGCAGACAAAGGGAAAGCCACCGCCATCCTTGACACCACGGACTTCCACAACCTTGTTGGCAACCTCCTCAGTGACCAAAGCACCTATAAAGTAATTAAAAAAGATCCGACCAACCGTTACGACCGTCAACATAGAGCCATTCTCAAAGACCTGAAAAAGAAGAAAGAAATACAACCAGACCTCCACAAAAAGCTACTCATCCAACATCCACGGCCCCCATATGCCAGAGCAACGATCAAAATTCACAAAGATCCGATCAAAGCCCGCTTACTGATATGCTCCAGAGACACCGTCTTCTATAACACAGCACAACATCTGACCCAGCTCCTCGCCCCATTAGGAAGATCAGCCACGTCATACATTAAGGACTCCGCAGAATTTTGCAACAAAATCCAGAACATAAACACTCCATGTCAACTAGTAAGTTATGATGTCGTTGACTTATTCACGAATGTACCAACCACTGATGCCATACAAGTTATCAAACAAAAGTTGGAGGCACACCCGATCAACAACACGACACTTACGACCAACAGCATAATCCAGCTTTTACAGTGCTGCCTATCATCCACATACTTCTCGTGGGGAGACACATTCTATGAACAGATCCACGGACTCCCCATGGGTTCCCCGCTGTCACCCATAGTATCGGAAATCTACCTGACTGACCTTGAAAACCGGGCCCTCCAAACCTCCCCTGTCCAACCTGTAGTCTGGCTACGAAAAGTGGATGATACTTTCGTTCCCCTTCAACAAACGGATGACCCGACCACACTACTCAACCATCTCAACACCCAGCATCAACGTCTAAAATTCACCATGGAAACTGAGACCAACAACGCTCTCCCTTTCCTGGACGTCCTTGTCAGCAGATCACCAACCGGCCTACAAACTAGCGTATACCGAAAGCCAACCCATTCCGACCAGTATATCCACTACAGATCCAACCATCCAGCCCAAACAAAGACAGCCATCATCTCAACACTAACCAAACGAGCACAATCCATTTGTTCAGCCGACCTTCACAACGAAATCTCCCACATCAAGACCGTGTTTAGCAAGTACAACGATTATCCCAAACACCTAGTGGAAAAAACTGTAAAACAAGCCCTACAACCAAACCAGAGACAACGTACCATCAGAGAAGAGGGCCCAAATATCCGAATTACTCTACCCTACATAGGCAAGACAAGCCACCAGGTCGCCAGATTACTCCAGACACGAGCCAGCATCCAGACAACCTTTGCAACCAACAGAAAACTAAAGAATCACATCAATGCGACCGGTAAAAAAGCCCAAACCACCCAACCCCAGCCAAAAGGTGTAATCTACAAGTTGGAGTGCAGTTGCAAAAAACATTACATCGGCGAAACATCAAGACCCCTCAATAAACGAATAAAAGAACACAAATCTTCAGTGACCAAACAAGACGGGAAATCAGCAGTTTCGGACCACATCAAAGAAAACCCCACCCACTCAATCAACTGGAACAACACCAAACCCCTTGCCACAAACCATATGCACTGGAAAAACAGAAAACTACTGGAGGCCGTCCACATCAAAAGAACAAAACCACAAATGAACAGAGACCAGGGCCTATTCATCCCCAGCGCCTATGATCTTCTAATCCAGGAACCCCACCGTGCCTAGAAGCCCACCTTGTTAATTAATCCACCTTGTTAATTAATCCAGCCATCTCCACAGTCTAATCCTGTCCTATTATAAATTTCTCACCTAGTATAATACTATTGTTATCATCCTATTGACATTTACTCAAGGAACTGTATATATACTGATTATTTACTTATTGATGTCATTGACTTGAGAACGATACTAGTACCTGTATCGAAACGTCGTCCTGAATAAACTAGAAGTTGTTATCCATAAGCAATTTGTTTATTTATCTACTTCCCAACTTCTAAATGCCACTTAAAGAAACCATGCTAGAATCAACCTTTTCATCCTTAGTTCTGACATTTTCCATATTGCAACAAATTCGCGGATCGCACCAGGATACAGAACAGATTTTTTAGCAATTACACTAGAATGCAGTTTTCGGAAAGGGGGAAAGGTATTGGAAATTAAATTGTTCGTTACTAAAAGAAAAAAAGCAATATCTTGATTTAGTCAAATCACTAATTAACCAAACTAGCGATGAATATACTCCACTAACTTTCAATCGTGACAGCCTTCCTAATATTGCTAAGCAAGACGTACAATTGTGTATAGAAGATTAATTGTTGTTTGGACTCGTTACAAATGACAATTACGTGAGAAACAATTAATTATTCTTCAACAAAGTAAAAGAAAGACCGGAAAAGGGAAGAAAAGTGAGAACCAGAAATCCAAGCACTTGAAGAAGAAATACAAAAAAATACACGATTAATATAGAGGAAACTAAATTGGATAAGCTAAATATCGTTAAAAATTAACTTGAAAATCTCAGAAAAAAAGAAGAAATTGATGGTATAATGGCAGAATGGGTGGATCTGGGGAAAGGCCGACTAAAAATAATGTTTAGGCCCTCGAAAAAAGAAATTACACAAATAAACTAAAAACAAAGTTAACTGTCAATGACAGAAACGAAATACATAATACATAAAATATTTTACACGCACAAAAATACTTTTATAGGGACTTGTATGCAAAGCAAATGAAATCGGAAAAGGATGTTTCGTACTTCTTAAATAAACTAAAAATGAGCGGATTAAATGATATAGATATCCAACAAATTAGAGGGAGAGATATACTGAGTCATAAAACATGAAAAATGACAAAAGTCCAGGACATGATCAAGTATTTTGGAAGGATATAGGGCATTTTATTTTCAAATCAATAAACTCAGGGTTTCGAGGGAGGGGCGGGGGGAATTCCATAACTCAGAAACAAGGGGTGATAAAATGTCTACCAAAAAGAAATAAGTCCAGAAACTTTCTCAAAAACTGGCGCCCCATTACATTGTTAAACGTCATACATTAACCAGTGCATGTATCGCGAACGGATTAAAAACTGTACTTGATAAATTAGTTAACGAAGACCAGAAGGGGATTATCTCGGGCAGCCAGTACGGCGTATCACGTTGGGCACACCGGTTCTCGTCATATCACCGAAGTTAAGCAACGTTGAGCTCGGTCAATACTTGGATGCCCGGGTGCTGTACTAGCTGGGCTGTTCAATGTCCAGGATAAAAGGAACTGTGGACACTCTCGTGTTCTGGCACATGTAGGCACCGTCGTGATATGAATAACAAAATGATGAAAACGACGTTAAATCCTACTCACTCACTCACCCTTTCTGGAGCAGATATATTAGAGAAAGTAGAAATTTTTTATATGATCTACTATTTGAAGCAAACGATAGAGGAATGCCTTGTTCATTATTATCTAATGATTTTGGAAAAACAGTCGACTGTTTCTTCGGACTTTATGCACGAAGTACTGAAAAGTTTTAGTGAAACTTTTCAAAAATGGATAAAATTATTTTTCACTAATATAAATACTTGTGTCAGTCTGGATAGCGGCTTGGAAGACTCATTAAAACATGCAGTAAAATGTATTGCAGTATTTTATAGATAATCAGGCTGTACAATTAATATTGAGAAAGCTATGCGCTGGAATAAACCTTGACTTGGTAATGACTTTATTGTATTGGATATCAACTTCTTCACAGTTAATTTGCGCGATATGTAGAAAATCAACTATCTCACCAATTGAATGACAGGAAAAAAGAACTTCAAAAATGGAGGCTCAGAAAGGGGCCACTATTGGGGAAATTACAATTATAAAATCGCTTGCTCTATCCAAATTGATACACATTTTCCTTGCCTCGCCAAAACCCACCTGAAACCGTTATAAAAGATCACAACTCATTGCTTTACAAATTCTTGTAGAACGATGGCTTTGATAGAACTAAAAGAATTATAGTAACACGCGACTACAAGATTGGGGGGCTTGAGATTTATGCCATTAATTCAATCTCTCAAGATCTGGAGGCGGCATCTAATATTTAAGAGTCAAAAATGGAGACAATTATTTGAATCGGGAAGCTTTGAAAAACTCTGTACTATGTAATGCGGGGCAAATCATATATATACGTGATTTAATTGACTCAAATGGCAATATTTATAATTTCTCCGAATTGAAGAAAATGTATAACATAAATGGTACTTACTTGGACTTATTAACAATATACCTAAAGACTGATTGAAACGAATTTTAACAGAGTTCTGCACTATACAGAAGGAATTCCTCATACTAACTGTTTATTTTCAAACCTTGGTAAGGCAATAAAATGGAGGTAGATGCTTTTATATATTAAACAATGAGCAGCATTGCTCGCCAAATTCAATGCAGAAATGTACCTGAAAAAATGGGACGGGTATTTAGTCAATTGGGTAAATGTCCATGTCTCAGCATTCCATTGCACTAATTATACAGCTCTGAGAGACTTCCAATATAAAACTTTGCATAGAATTCTGGTCACAAATACTTTTCGGAAAAATAAGGATTTACAGACGACAATATATGCGACTACTGCGAAACTGAGGTTGAAACTCTAGAGTATCTCGTAATAAAATGCCCCAAAGTGAAAACACTCTGGCAATATTTTGAAAAATGACTCCAGACAACGGCAGACAGATATCCGACGATAAAATAATTCTGGGTTGGGGTAGGCCTAAAGACCGTTGTCTGATGAACACATTCATGTTGTTAACATGTTGTTATCTTTAAAACTAGACCTGAGAAGCGTGTTCATATTAAGGGACTATTTGACTTTTTCAATCAATAGACAGCAGAAAAATATATCGCTAATATCACGAATAATATCAGTATGATTAACAAGAGACGTTTATATTGTATGCTAGAAATTTGTAATGTATGGGGTACATAAAAGGTATGATTGTGAGAGTGGCACCATTTGGGAGTAAAGAGTGATAATTGAAATATGGTGGTAGCATGTACATAAGTTCTTAAAAAATTAATTATCTGTAATGGCATTGCATTATTATTACTATTGTATGAATGTAACCAGAAATATGAAAAGGAATAACAAACAAAAATGGGAGATTTATTTCCACGGACGTTCAGTTTGCACTGCGGATCAAGCTCGCATTTTTCCTCGTACACACCTCAAGAGGATAGGACACAGGCGGATGCAATTTTGGGTTGATAGGGACAAAGAGACTACTCCAAAATGGCTGCTGTCTTGGCTGTTAGGTCATCGGGCGGACTTGCGGAAAGACTGGCTTTGGTTTCAGCTTTCTTCAAAACAAAGAACAATATATCCCCAACTATAGACATTGACATATGTATTATGTATTTCCTGTTTCTTGCATTATTTAGGGCTTTGGAGAGGAGAATAAGTACATTGCTTCACAAGGTATGTATGTTGCCTCTCTAAAACCATAATTACGTGAACGTTTATTACTTAGTAGTATAAATTACGATATTAACGCATATCTCTAGTATTATTAATATCTTATTATTATAGCATACATTGCAGAAATTCGTTTCGTGGACATGACCTGAATGTTAAGAGCCAAATAATCTGTCAAGATTTTGCATTATTTTTACTTCGTGTTTCTCTCTGTCGGTTTGGTATTCTGTAGAATATAATAACCCCAGCCCGGAGGATGCTAGGTTGCTTTCGAAGTTATATCAGTTAATATGAATTTATAATACAAAGGAATGTCATTGTTATTTTCAAGAACCTGCAGAGAAGTACTATCAAAGTGGATCCCATCCTTCGTAGCCTCACGTATGCGTCATCAGATTTCTAAGCCATGCCGCACAAAGATCATTGTTTTCGTATACTTTATATTATCGTGTCTATTGGATGTTTTGATTAGATGTCTTATTAAATTTACAGCTGCTACCAATAAGAAGCAAATATTTATATCTATCCATACCTTGACCTTATGAACCCATGTACTTCAAGATCCTCATGATGCTCATACGAACAGTCACAACCAAAGCTTGACTGAGATACATCAGTCTCTAGGTGACGAATTTACAACGAATATCTTATGGATTAAGAACACTGATCAGCCATACGGATTTGATATTTTTGGAACATCATGATGTCTTGCCGGCATCTTTGAAAACTGTTGACCGCTTCTCTCTTCCAGGAAACTAGCCTATATTTATGTATACTATGAATGTCTTTTTGGTGCTAATGCTGTTATATGAAATATGGAATAGGTCTTTGGGTTATGGACGCGGATATCCTTTAATGGACGACGGCTGAATTATGAATGACGGACCAGACGCTTTTAATTAGTGCTGTTTTTGTTGTTGGACCAAGCATGTGCAGCAGTATAACAAGGTGTTCCGGTGTCTCGGATGTTTTGAGATACGATATGGTTTCGTGGATTCATTTTCTTCCATTCTTTCTTCGAACATTTATTATGTATATCGTACCTAGAACTTAGCTGTTCAATTGTATTCTGCATTCTCAAGATCGATAGTCTATTAACTACTTCTCGGTAAATCGAAAACATTTACGATTTTGCATGCTATATTCACGCCGAAAAGCTCGGGTCAACCAAAGTGTAACATACGTGTTGACATTTATAATGTTTTTGACGTCACGAAATATGCAAATTACCGTTCTCATTTTCTTATTCCGAGATTCAACGAGAACTAGTCCTTGGATTTCCCTAGAGCTTTCTATATACGAGTTCTAGATTATGTGCAGAATCTCATCAGTGTGAGAACAATCAACGTCAATACATTCGTTTGAAAATTTGTGGTAGAGAGTGAAATACATCGTGTGTTCTTTCAGCAGGTTTGCTGGCTATAACATCTTTCTGTTTTCAGGCGCGACTTCAATAAATATTGAAGATTTTTGGCGAAGCATCTGGCAGGTGAACACTGGCAAAATCGTCATGCTTACAAATCTAATGGAAGACTTGAAGGTAGGGTCATGGTTTTTTCTTACAGAGATTCATTCGATAACGACGTGGACGGTACAATTAATTACGACGATAAGAAGATTGTATAACCTTGTGAGCGTCACACGTCAGCATATGAGGGGAAGGAGGGTGTTGAAATTGATGACTAGTAATATGAGAGCAACTAAACGCAACACTACAAAGGGCACTCGGTGGCCGAGTGGTCTGAGAAGCTTCGCTGGTGACCGCTATCCTCACACCGCTGAACCAGCACGGATTCGAGCCCAGCTGGTCCATGTGTGAAAGTTTGTCAGTTACTTGCGGACAAGCTGTGGTTCTCTCCGGGTACCCTGGCTTCCTCCACCAACCAAACTGGCTGTCACTATATTAGTGAAACATCATTGAGTGTGGCATTAATCAAAATCTCCTCCCGCCCCCGCACTATTAAAAGTATTGTGGAAAACGATACCGGTTAACGGACAAGAAGACATAGGAGGTTAAAGTCAAATGTAATGACTAGCTCTATTTTTGGTTCTGGTGATGCTTCTGAAAATATGCAGAGTAGATTTTTATTTTTAGAAATGTGAGGATAACGAACTGAAAAAGACTATTAAAGTTGCAAATCTTTACAAATAATAATTAAACGTATATGTCACTACAATCCCTCAAATTGCGCGACTAGTATACTATAATCCATTGTAGTTATAGTCAAATATAATAATGGGATTGGGCTCATAGCCTTATATTACCTGAAGAAAGCGATACACTCAAAATATGGGCATGAGACCGGCTTACTATTTTCCATTATCTAACTAAAATATTGGGGAATATTTCTACCATAGCTTTCGCCCCAAACATCTCATACAAAACAGTCAGGGACAAACTAATGACAGACGTTACAAATTACAACATCTACATGTACAAGTGATTATATCAAAATCTTCACTGATCCGAAAATAATGATATTTTGACCATCATTGAAGCCACAGAGTGTATTGTTATTCCTTTTTACTCGTGCAACGTAATGGCAAACTTCGTTATATCTTTTCTCTTTCCCTCATCGTAGCTGCGTAACTCCACTTATATACCTCTCTCTCTGACAGCGTAACTCCGGCGATGGACCAATTATTTCTGTTCAGCGTCACTGCCTAACGTCATCAGACCCTGTCTCCAGCTATAGGCCATTCTGTTTCTGGGTGATTAACTGCGTAACTTCATCAGACCATATTCCTTTTCCTCCGCGTAACTACGTTACTTCATTAGACCCTTTCTCTGTTTTTCTCAGCGAAAACACGTAATTCCACTCTCTTTCCATATATCTCTCTTTTCCCGGCAGCCTATCTCCGGTGTTGGACCATTGAACTGTGTAACTTGATTAAACCCTTCATCTCTTTCTCGGCGTAAATGCGTCTCTCCGGGTATAGACCTTTATTTTTCTGGCAGCGTTTAGCTTCGCTCAGCTTAACTGCGTAACTTGGTCAGTAACTACGTAATTCCGGTTATAGAACTTTCCTGACAGCGTGACTGTATCTTCATCCGACTCCTTCTCCTTTCTTAGCGTGTAACTCCGGCTAAGCACCATGTACTATTTGCCCAGTGAAAGTCTACATAACTAACATATTCACAGGAAAAGAACACATCGATCTGCAAGGGCAGATTAAGCTGAGGAAAAAGAGAAATTATCCTTCGATGGAGTTACGCAGTTGTGTGGGCTAAAACGTGTAAATTGCCGGAATTGTCCGTATATGCCGAAAAAAACATACATATTGCATCGCCGGTGTTATGCAGTTACATTGAGAAAAAGAGAAAGGGCTGCACGAAGTCACGCTGAGGAAAAACAGAATCGGTCTAATAAAAACAAGTGGCCTTTAATACCAAAGGAAATATCTTTAATTATAGATAGCATTTCTCGGTTAAAAAGATGTTGTAGATTACATGCACATATACATGTACTGTCTGTCAGTCATACATGGTTCGATGACTATGTAGCAGTTCTTGGTTAACATGCACATTACTCTGACTCTACCATTATTAGTGTCTAGGTCATCACCATTTCTAGGTTTAACAGATGCATGCATAGCTTCATTGGTTAAATTTTCATTCAGTTTTTCGAAATAGCTCACCGCCTCCATAGCATTTCTTAGTTTAAAAGATACAGCACAGTACAAAATCTTATAGACTCCCTACCATTTCCTGAGTTATACATTAAGGGAAAAGTGTTGTTAGGGAAAGTGCGGTCCTTAGCTGGATACACCGTTACGCTGTCAAAAGGTAGTCTCTGACAAAGTCATGCTTTTACACACTGTAAACAGAAACGGTCCATCATTGAAGTTACGCAGCTATGCTGGGAAAAAGAAAAAATCATCGAAGTTACGCTGACCAATAATAAAGGGTCCATCGCCGAAGATACACAGTTGCGCGGCCCGAAAGAGAGAGGTCTATAGATGGAGTCACGCACTTACGCTAAGAACAAGAGAAAGGGTCTGACGAAGTTACGCTGAGAAAAGGGGAAGTTATGCAGTTAAGCTCTGTCTTTAGATGGAATTACGCAGTCAGACTGGACAAAAAAGAAAGGGTTTGACGAAGTTACGTAGTTACGATGAGCAAAATAAATGGTTCATCACCGAAGTTACCCTGTTGCGTTGTCCGAAAGAGAGGTCTATAGCTCGAGTTACGCTGGCAGAAAAAGCGACAGGGCTATATCTGGAGTTACGCAGTTACGCTGAGAGAAAAAGAAAGTGTGTGGCGAAGTCAACAGAAATGGCTCATCATTGGTGTTACGCAGTTACATGTACGCTGAGATAAAGGGAAATTCGTTGTTATACTCTCAAGAAGAGAGCGGTCTATATAGTTACGCAGTTACGCTGAGCAAAGAAGATAAGGCCTGATGAAGTTACGCTGAGCAAAAATAAATGACCTATTTGCTCTGCCCAAAATCGAGGTCTATGTTCCATCGCTGGAGTTACCCATGTATGCTAGTAAAAAGGGAAATTGAGTAAAACAATTATTCTGAGTATCACGGAGTGAGTCTATCACTGTAGATGTATAGTCTCACGCAGGCACAGAATACCTCATGTGTTAATGCATGAGCAAGAATATACAACACATGTAAGATTAAGCTGAAATCCAATGTATTTCAGACTTGCTATCTCCATGTACATGTATGTACCAGCTCTCTCGTGACTTTTTATATGAAAGAATGGCTGAAACTGTTTTTATAAAGACGTTCCTTTGATGTTGCCCGTTAGTACTGGTACAGTTGATCTGAACTGGTCATGCAACAGGGTCGTGTATTGTTCAGTTTTCATACATGTGTTCCATGCTGAGGTTGTTTTCTACATGTATTCCTTAGATGATTCACTTTTTCGTTTTATGGCATTCTAGAGGGAAATATAGCATTTACAGAAGACTTTGAATTAGATTCCAAGGTTTTGCCTTGAAACAATCGAACCTTTTTATAAATTACTTTGCATTATTCATTAGTTCTAGCGAAAGTTTTTAACAATACTCACATCACTAACCCCTTAACAAAGTGTCATGGTTCAGCGATCTGTTATTCTACATTGCATCTCTTATGTCAACCTCTCTTCTACTGCTGAACTACAAGCGAACTACAACAGTAGAACATAAGAGAGCGATAGGGAGTTCTCAAAATCAACCATGGCTGAACACGCTTGGACATACAGTGGAATAGTTTATACACATTGCTACAAAGAGAAAGTTGAGGAAACCTTTTATGGGACTGCATTAGACAGATTTGAATCGAGGCCGTGGCAGAGAAACTAACAGAATTTGGGAAACGTTGGTCCAACGTCTTCGGTGAATTGATTGGATAATTCAATACCAATTTTTCCAGTCTTACTAGATGTGTCCATTATAAATATATATACGCGTCGCGTATGTGAATGCCATACCGGTAAAAGACTATATATTTGTGTATGTTTTGTTAATAGCGCTGATCCGTTCTCTCTGACGTAATGTCATTATATCTCCCGTTTAATCTCGCCGTTCCTCATGGTTTAAACAATATATTTATTCACAAAAGGTGAATTGGGATTGGCGAACAGGCTTAGTCTATCTCAACGCCTCTCCCAATATATACCTTACATAGAATGATAGTTTGACGGACAGAAATAACACTAACATATTTACAAAACAGGGAATGGCGCATCACTTAATATAGCAACATTCAGACGAAAAGTATTAATGAGTACGATAACATCATCATAGCGGACTCATTTAAATACAGTGTTTGATCGATCAATAATTTAATAATATTAATGATAGTTGGTAGTCAAGAAGGATTATCCATGCTCAGCGAAGACTTGGTGAGTTATGAAAATCGTCTAGATTTTAGTAAAAAATTGTGAACTCGTTTGAAAATGTCAGTATTTTCATGTATGACAATAATTACCCTCCAAAAAGAAGTGTATTGCAGCTGATATTCGTTTCAGGTGAGCCTTGGAGTAATTCTTGTCGCACGTTTGTGTAACGTGGACAGACTAGTAAGAAATGGTTGGTGTCCTTGCGTTCCTCATGATTATAATCTCCGTGGCAGTTCGAAAACAATTAGAATCTATGTTGTATATCTCTATATAACATTCAGTCATCCATGAAAACGGATAAACAATTGGACAATCTGTATACCAACTAGCAATTTTCGTGACGTTCAATAGATCACTTGATAAGGCTCCGGCATGAGAGTCGACAGCTTGTGCATTAAATATGTATTACAGGTGTCTGGCCCGTCATTCATAATTCAGCCGTCGTCCATTAAAGACTATCCGCGTCCCTAATCCAAAGACCTTTTCCATATTCCATATAACAGTATTAGCACCAAATGTTAAAAGACAATCCTAGTAGACATAAACATAGGCTAGTAAACAGCGGTCAACAGTTTCCAATGATGCCGGCATGATGTTCCAAAAATATGAAATCCGTATTGCTGATCAGTATTCTTAATACGTATGATATTCGTTGTAATGTCGTCATCTAGAGAATGAGCACCATGTGGATCTTGATTTACAAGGGTTCACACGGCCCCTAGCACCGAGTTAAGCGGTATTAGACACAAGTTACGAAACGTAACGCTATAGATCTTGCACGCGGTGCTCGTATTTTGCTATCAGCATGCGATATGTTTTGAGAAACTTGGTTGTATAGCCCTGTTTTATAAGTTTCTGCAATAATTTTTTGTGACGTTGATTAAAATCGTCACATTTAACACAGGATCTAGCAAATGCTACTAGGCGAGATATGTATACCACTAGAATATTACTGTTCAGAAAGGGATAGTTTACGATATAGCTCAGAACCTACACAATAGTTTCTTCGATTAAACCCAGTAAATTTGAACACTATTCATGATCAGTGAAATGTGTGTGTTCTTTTGTAGACAAAGTGTGAGCTCTATTGGCCCCAATCTGTATCCGAGACTTCTGAATTCGGCCTAATCCGGGTAACACTGCTTGATGAAGACGTATTTGCAAACTTCACCGTGAGAACGCTACAGGCTACCAACAAGAAGGTGAGTGTCCAAGTTAGGGTAAACTTGGTATATGTTGGTATATCAGTATTTGATATAATAACCGCCGTATGCAGCTTAATTGTGAAACGGATATTAGGAATATACTGACCATAAAGAGACAATACTGAAAATCACAGAAGAGTTTACATGCAAGATTTGCATTAATTAGTTTGTTTAAAAAACATCTCCGTCGTGCAAGTAATGCTACTTTCTCGAAGTAGTTTCGTTGAAAAATTGTTAACAATAATTATTCGAAGGAGTCAAGACAAAAAGCGGTTTCCACAGAATTTCCACGAAACCATTTTAAGTCTTATTTTAATTACAGAAATGTTGTGCTATTAACTCCCAAGAATCTGAAGCGGAATTCAGATATTTTTTTTTAATTAAAAATAATCAATTCACCGCGGGACGTACTTTTGGTATTCAACAAATGGTTGAGTGAGCGATTCATTAAATACCGTAGCCTTCGGTTTGATTGTTACTACTATTTTCAAAACTGTCTTACCGCTCAGATATATCGCATCTTCCGGTGGCATTTTGTGACAAATCAGGGAATATCTTTTTCTCTTGTTTGTAACGTTTTGTTTTATACCTGATATCACTGCTGAATGATAAATTTTCTTTTTCTCTTGTTTGTAACGTTTTGTTTTATACCTGATATCACTGCTGAATGATGAGTTGGTAGCTTCTTACTTCTCATACATGTACAAACTCCTGTTTCATGTCTACGTTAGATTCTTTGTGAGATACCACATGTCCAAACATGTCAAAGGTTGAGACATGACAAACCAGTCTTGTGAAATATCGAAATATGTTGTTTCCAGTGGCGGTGCATTTTACTTGACTTTCAGCTTTCTCTGTTGTTGCAGCAACCCAGGACAACAAAGGAAATCAAACAGTTCCACTTCACCGCATGGCCCGATCACGGGGTACCCTCCCAGTCCACGGGGCTTCTAAACTTCCGTGACAAAGTAAACGCAACCGAAACGAAGCTGAACGGACCGCTCTTCGTACACTGCAGGTAATCTACTCTGTTGGTGTCTGTGCCATATGTGACTCCTAGACACATCAATATGCAATAATAACAGGATATTTTAATTTCTCTCGAGATTTGTGCTTGTGACACCAAGCCTCTCGTGATTCCGTGATCCTGGTGCTGTATGTAGCACTCTTGTCTAAAGCCCGGCGCACTCGAGAGATATCAGCTGAGCTAACGGCCTGAATTGCCTGTCAGCTCAGGGGCTAGCTCTCGTGTGGTTTCAGCGCACACGGTGAGCAAAAGTTTCACGAAATTAATTTCAGTTCGCTTGAAAATAACATTCGATTCATTGTCCGGTCCAATAAAACTGCTGAGCTGTTGGTTTGCGTTCGCCGCACACGCTGAGTTGCCACATGAACAGGTAGAATAAAAGCGTACCTGAGATACAACACATATCACGAATCGTCAGATTCTTGGTATGTGCTTTAGAATAGGTTAACCGAAAGACTATACTGTGAAGTCATGTGACTATCAGTATGTCGGCACCTCTTCCCACTTCCGTTATATGTGTTGTAATTTTGCCTCGCGAAGCGAAATTATCAGACAAGTTTGATATTTTTCCCCCGGCCTCGCGAGGCCAAAAACTCACCAAAAACTGCCCGCACACGAGAGCTAGCCCCTGAGCTGACATGCAATTGAGGCCGTCCACTCAGCTCAACAGGTGAATAAATCCTCTAGGTATATTACTTTCTCCCTGTAGTAACACTATGTGGTTACAAGATGATTCGGATCGGTAATCACCGATCAAGATGACAGACAGATGGAAATCTACCAGTCTTGATAAATGCCTGAAGGGTAGTCTAGGATTTGCTGGCGATGGAGACTGTATTCGTCATTTGATTAATTCTCTCCATGCATAATCAGGTTACAGTCTAGGTGAGAATTGCCAGTCAGGAGTAAGATGTCTGATCTGATGAGCCACTCACTGTGATCTTCGTAGGATGGAAAGTGTATCTGGTAGTGTTCAGTTGTCCCCTTCGTCCGCAGCCGCAGTTTTGACTCTTTTTGCTATCAAAGAGGTTTTTGTAGCTGTTTAAATTAGAGTACACTTAGAGTTCTCAGCTGTGTTACAAGAGATGACCGTAATTTCCTAAGGTGGCTGGCGGGCTGGATGGTGTTAAATTGATTATGTATTTTGTACAGTTGTCTGCCCCTGATGGTGGCATCCCATCTGCCTTGCAACATGATCTCTGTTGTGGTCTTCGCTGCCTTCATTATGTCACCTGTTGTTGTTATGTTTAGAGACTTGTCCAGTTTGACTGCTAGTTGGGCTGCTTCTTTTGCAAGTTCATCCGCCTCATCATTTCCTTTGCTGTTTGCATATCCTGGAACACATGAATATTCATCGTAACTGAGCGCCCTCATCTGTTAATTTCCTTTTGCAGTTTTTTTTTGTCTTGGATGGTCTAGTGATAGCTTGTGCTTGGCGAATTCAGGTCCAGTATCCCGAGGCTAGATTGGCTGTCTGGTAGGATGTGGTGGCTGTGAATGTTATAAGATCTGCTGCAGATGACCATGAGATACAGGAAAGCCATATCATACGACAATCTTTACTGGTCCCTGTGATGTTTTGGGTATAACAGAGTCATAGCTTGTTAGAATTTATATCCTATGTAATTTATACACTATGTTCCAAACATGTATGTTATTTTTGCTCCTCGCCACGGAGGGGGACTTGGAAATACTACTCGTCCGTCCGTCCTTCTGCCCGTCCCAGCCATGTTGTGAACGCGATATCTCGAGAACAATTCAACCGATCGACCTCAATCTTGAGGCGGCTTCACATCCGTGAGAAGATGGCTGGAATGGTTCTTTACCCAACTGCGTCATCCAAGATGGCCAGCGTTAGCCATCTTGTGTGTTACTCTAATGCTATCAAGGAGTTTGACTGGAACTTATACACGTCGGGGGGGCTATAGTTGCGATTGTGAATCGTCGAACTTTATCTATACAACATGCAAACATGTTGTGACAGGTGACCTTGATGTGGTGAGTGATACGGGTCTAAGATTACTCCTGATGAAGGGACCTAAATATAGAGAGCCGAGAAATATAAATCTGAAGGCCGACCAGAAGATAGTCCTGTCTGCTTTGGAACAGTACGTTATTGATTGGTCTAAGCAAAAAAGAGTTGAACCTACATTACTCGCTGATTGGCTGGACCTCACCAAGAGCAAGGTCGTTGAAACAATCCGTCATATTGACAGCAGTACCCTTCCCCAAGCAAAACAAGTACTGAGAAGCCCCAATTCGCAAGAAGTTCTAGCAAATCTCCAGAGTAAATTCGTCATATTCCCAGCAGACAAAGCTCCAAATAATATAATATTCATATGTAAATATTACTATTCCCAGGTGCTGGTTGAAGAATTGAGTGTAAACATATCGTCATCAAATACGTCTACTTACTCTCAAACTGCATTTACTCTGGAAAATTTATTTAACAATCACAAAACGTTTTCAAGGGAAAGAGGTATTTGTCTTCCAACCAAACATAACGATATACCAAAAGTATACTGGACTCCCAAAATGCATAAATCACCATACAAAGCTAGATTCATAGCTGTTTCTAGAAGCTGCAACACCAAGCTTCGTTCAACCCTGTTGACGAGGGCCCTTCAGGAGGTAAAAACATTTTGGTAAAGGTATTGCGCCACTATTTCTAAAAACTCTGGCATTGAATGTATGTGGATATTGAAACTCAAAATGTCTTACGGAAGAACTTGATGCTAAAGGTCACATACCGTACAGACATGTATCCACATGGGATTTTTCGACTCTCTATACTACAATCCCTCATCAGGACCTTATTGACCGTCTAAGTTCATTAATAGTATCTGTGTTCAAGAAAACTGATCGTAGATATATTAATGTCGGAAGCCATAAAGCATTCTTTAGCTCTACTACATACAGGAGATATCATTCATGGGATGTTTCTTTGTTTATAGAGTATCTTGAATTTCTCATTAAAACTATCTATGTGAAATTTGGCAACACAATATATCAACAGCATGTAGGTATTTCAATGGGTACTAATTGTGCACCCCTATGGCTGACCTATATCTGTTCTCTTATGAATATGACTATATGCAGACGCTTTCAAAAACCGATCCATTCAAAGCCCGTTCCTTCTCATTCACCAAACGCTATATAGACGATCTTTTCGCTGTGGATAATCGCTATATAAATGACCCAGTGAAGGATATATATCCACCTTCACTGGATTTGAAGGAAACTACAGATAACCGTACCGGCGCATCATATTTAGACCTATATCTCTATAAAAATGAAGCGGGCCTTCTCTCTCGTCGATTGTATGACAAAAGAGACGATTACAATTTCGACATCGTAAACTATCCCTTTCTGGACAGTAATATTCCAGTGGGACCTGCATATGGCGTATACATATCACGCCTAGTAGCATTTGCTAGATCCTCATCCAAGATGTCCACCGTCAGTCATATTGGATGACACACACCCATATAGCATGTTGTGAATGCGATATCTTGAGAGCAATTGAACTGATCACCTTCAAACTTGAGAGGTGGCTTCACATTGGTGATAACTAGAATTCGCGATGCAAGATGGCCGCCTCCATCCGTCCCAACCATGTTGTGAATGTTATTTCTCGAGAACAATTCAACTGATCGATTTCAAATTCGGGGGATGCAAGATTGCTTGGATTTCAGAAAGAAGAAAGCACAATAACGGTATTTCTGCATCGTCCTACCCTCTTTCTTCCATAGACAACTTTGCAACATTGTCCTCCACAATTACTATATTTCCTTCACATTAACAAGACCACAAGCTTAATAACAATCTAACATAACACACAAATATATGGTGATTATATCCCATGTGTGTGAAAGGCTAGTTTAAATAATTCATTAGTTATGGTCTTTGAATTTACATAAATATGTGCGTGAGACTTGCAGTTCTCGGATTCATTCTGATTCGAACTATCACTGAATTCAAAGTTCAAAGACAGGTAGGTGGCTCTCGAATATGGCACCCGATTGGTTACATACCCAAATAGCACATTCAGGTTATAAAAAATATTATCTACGATGTCATAATTATGTTCATAAATGTTATAATGATGTCAAAGCGAAAATCTTTAATATTTGAGCATATTATCTAAAACATTGACCACAATCGTTCGATAAAGTTTCTCTGAGAAACGCTAATAAATCAATTAGAAAATAAAAAAGTGAAACGACCGGTAATTGGATCGGCAGCAGAAAAATCTGCGGTATCTGTTTTACAGAGTTTATCAGAAATGTCGAACAAAACCTTCAGAAAATGCTCCGACGATGTTGCGATAATGTATGTCTAAGACTTTGGAACATTGAAATATAGCTCTGTTACTTGTTTGTAATATTTCAGATAGATGGAAGTAAAACATCGACGCAAAACCTTCTTTACATAACATTATGGGCATATAAAACATTGATCCTGTAATGTTTTAATAATGTTCTAACATTATTTAACGTAAATATCTAATCGTAACACAAGTTCAACCTCCTAAAAATGTTGTGAAATCGTTATTTATTAGCTGGATATAACAGTACCATATAATCATAATGTTTAAATGAAAAGTGAATCGTGATTTACAAAGCATATTTAGTATTAATGATTAATGAATATTTAATCATTAATTGTAGCAGCCGGTATTAAACTTCAAATTTTATCGAACAAGCTCTTAGCAGTTTCACCATGGCAGTTAATCAGGCCAGAGATAGATATTACAATAGCGAACCATAAAAAGGTAGACACGAGCATCTTGTGTACACACAAGGATTTGGTCTACTGAGAGAAAAATACAGATCTCGTCAAGCTATTTATACAGACGGTCCTAAAGATTTTGAGAGAGTAGCGTGTGCGACTATCTTTAGTTCCGAAACTAAAACCCATCGACTTCCAGGTTAAAGAGTTCGATTTTCACTTCCGAAGCCCGAGCTCTATTGTCAGCTTTAGAAGGTATTGGGTCTACTATAGGAGGAAAATATGTCATATTCACAGATTCACTCTCGTGCCTTCATGCAATTAAGAGTGGAACTTCAACTCATCCCACCATCTTGGACAATATACAATTATATGACCGTAGATCTCATCAACAGATTGATGTTTTGTTTATTGCCTAGCCATGTTTGGCATCAAAGGAAATACTGAATATGATGAAATGGATACGGTAGCCCTAGATAATAAGGTTGATCCTGTTGGAATCTCATATATCGATTTCAAACCCTCTATCTGTGCTCATGTGAGAAAGCTGTTTCAATCTTTATGGGGTGTTGTGGATAAAAACAAACTTCGTAAGTTTCAAGGAGTTGTAGGATATACTCATCTAAGCAGCCAGAAACGTTTCGATCAAGCCATGATCAGGCGATGCAGAATCGGCCATACACAATTAACTCAAGAACATTTACCAAAAAAGGAACCAATCCCAAGGTGTATTCTATGCCAGAAAGCATATTGAAACATATTCTGATCGACTTATAGATTTGAAGATTGTAAGAGATTCTTTTTATCAAGCAGCTACTTTACAAGATCTTTTTAGTCGGGTAAAAAAGACTGTAGTTTAGGTTATTTGAGAATTAACAATCGGTTTATTGTATACATTTTGATGTATGCACATGTTTTTCGTGTGTTGTGCTGATTACATCTGGATTGCTGTTTTTTACTTGTTTTTGTTGGAATACTTAGAATTTTATTTGATTGTCGCTATATATCTGAAATATTGCTGAACGAGACGTTAAACCTTAATTCTCTCTCTCATATTCAGTGCAGGGATAGGTCGGACAGGGACGTTTATCGGACTGGATTACCTCATACATCAGGCTAACGAGGATGGCGTCGTGGATGTACCGGCCTGTGTCCGACTGATGAGACAGCAAAGGGTCAACATGATACAAACTGAGGTAAATCAGAGATTGGTTCTGATGAGAGAGGAGCTCCCATCGTATATGACATAAATTGCTTAGTCTTGCCGTATATTTCAAGGGTAATTCTATATCAGTGACCCGGAGATTCTCCATGTTTGACTGCTGCCTATGATATATTTTGAATATCTGTTGACATATTTTGGCGATAAGAAGTGTTTTGTGAAGCAAACGAACCAGAAAAGCACTCCTAATACCGAAATTATTTACATACTGATCTTTCCCGAAAAAGACACTAGGAACGGGATCGTCTCGACTCGCCGAAAAATAGCTGACGTTACTTAGTACATTATTTACACGCATTCCTTACTGTAGAAGGTTCGGTTTACATAGGTGTGTATATACACTGACCAAGAGAACATAGGACCTGGGAAAGTGATCGCAGTTCAGGCTCGCCATCCAGCCAACATCAAGCCTTCAAAGGGAATCAAATGTACAGTTGAGTTTTTTTTATTATTGGCTGGAATTGTTCTTGTTATGTTTATTCCCGACACAGGGACAGTATGACTTCCTGTATGATGCTCTGGTGGAGGCCATCAAGTTGTCCAACTGTTCAGTGCCGAGTACGGACTTCCGCAGCAAGTACCGTAGCATGTGTTTAGCTAACCCTGCGTCGGGCCAAACCAAACTACAGGAACAGTACCAGGTAATGTCTCCTCTCCCTTTGTCGACTCATATATTATCAAAATAAGGACATGTGTTATGCATGTCAATTATCGGCAAGCCGTCTCTTTACGACCTTTACATATTTCAGGTTTTGATGGACCTGTCGCCTGCATTGAAGTCAACTGATGTTAATACCGCATTGGATCCAGCAAACATACAGAAAAATCGCAACGTGAACGTCCTGGCTGGTCAGTATATATTTAACTGCTGCACGAACAACTGTAGGACGGGAAATACGTACTAAAAAGTATAGACTGGGAAATGGCTAAACCAGTGCCTGCATAGGCTATCATACTTCATAGCTAAGGCTAGAATAATACTATCTCGACAATTGATTCAGTTTGATTTCAAGGTGCCCATGTACATTTTCCATGAAATGTTTAATGGCAATACGAATTTGAGCATCAGGAAGCCCGGATTTTATTCCTGAAAATGGTTTGCTGCATTTATTGGCGAGAAGAGTGTGCTTATCGGTTTTCCTTCATACATGTACCTGCTTGGATCATAGTGTGCATCGTATCGTAAAACAATATCACGAGGAGAATGAGCGCATTAGCTGTCAGCAGCTTCAAACTTCCACGTCTCGATTATTGATGAAAAAAAATCGCGGTGCCATTTACCTTTCTGATAGCCTTTTCTTTTCGTTAAACAGCCGACAGTGTTAGACCATTCTTGTCTACACCTGTACCTGGAACGAATGATTACATCAATGCTGTCTTTCTTCCGGTAAGTGGACTAATCACTTATCCATAATTCTGTGCTTTCATTTTCGTCATTTGGACCTGTATTTGAGTGCTCGATACATGTAAACAGGTTTTGATACGAGGCCGGTGATGGGGGAGCGGGTCATTAGACACCGTGCAATCCTTCCATTGACGTTGAAATTCGCTCAGACCGTTTGTTTTTCTCGAGCATTTTTTTTCATTTAACATGCACGCTATTAGAATAGTTTTATTTTTTCGTCGATTTCTCATGGGTTCAATTGTTTTCTTAGTTCTTTTTAGGTTCTTTCAATATGCAGTTTTGCGGCTTGAAAGTAAAGGAAATCGTTTTGGGGAGAATCAAAATTTGTTATCTATATACAAAATTGAATTTTTAAAACAAACCCAAATAGTCTAGAATACAGAATATGTCTGGGAACCCCATATATATACAGGCTTCTAATCGGCTAAAAGACATTTATATTTACAAAGCACAAAACAAATCCAACATATAGGCTGTCGAAAAATTAAGGCCGGCGGTTTACAGGATCATCTGATTATTGATTCAGAACGGATGTGGTGTACCAAGGTTGGTATGCACATTAAATATCTTAGAATTATAGACTCCAGGACGAGTCAGGAATGTGTTATTGTGTTTAGGCATACAGGATGAAACGAGCCTTCATCATCACCCAGATGCCTCTTCCCGGAACAGTCATAGATTTTTGGCGGCTGATCCACGAACAGGATGTGAGATCCATCATCATGCTGAACTCCATGGAACAATCCAGAACGGTATATTGGAGATCAAGGAATACAAATGTACCTGCATTAGTGCAGAAACTATGATAAGGATTTAATCTTGAAACAATTCCATATCATTTATTATTGTCTCGCAAAGTAATACAGATGCTATAACGGTCCATCTGTTTTCCACTTATGTTTCATTGTTCTTAACGCATAGTGATAAACATGACTTTCGGCGGAAACATGATTGAACAAATATGACGAATGATGGGTTGTTCGGCATATGGACAATAACAATAATATTATTGGATTTATATTATGTGTACATGTATTTTTTCCAGGATATTGGAATATACTGGCCTGAGAGTTCGAAACAATACGGTCCGTTCGACGTAAAGACTCTCGAAATGGAGGAGGGGGATTTCTGCGTCACACGCACTCTGCAGTTCAAATACAAGAAAGAGGTGAGGAATCAGATAAATATGCGCACGTGTCCAATGTTCTTGGTCATTTTAAGGTGGTCCTCTGCAGAAATTTTCAACATGCTATTGTTATCCCACGTGGTTAACATTATAAAAAAGGAAAATAAAAGAAAAAACACTATAAACGATTAAATTTAGCAATACATGACGAAAATAATTAAATGTAACTATGTGGCTCAGTATAATAGAGGAGTGTAGAACGAAAAGGAGATGGTATTGTAAGGCGGGGTTTTTGCCCACAGCCAGCCGACTCATAGGAATGTACATTTCTTCTCTCCATCTGTCTTCTCTTCTCTCAATCTGTACATGCAATGTACAACTTGTCGTCGGCGGCAACTGTCAATCAACGGACTGAATGTTACGGTGAACCATGATAGCTTCACATACGTTCCGTACAAAGGCGTTATTATTTCACCACGTTGCAGTCGATTTTACATGCACATATTGGAGAATAAATACACAATTTAGGCGAATATGTTACCGTTGTAACAGGTAGCGACTGATCGTTCGATTTCAACGTTTGACTGACCCGTAATGTCCACACGGTATCGTGTCATCGGTAAACAATATTTATTTTACTTTTGATTGGCTCATAATGATAGCCTAAAATCTTATTTCAGGTATACTGAATGCATATTTTTTTATAAAAATGAGAACGATTGAAATAACTTGTCGACGTCACACATGCTGCCCTCGTGGGATTCGAACTCGGCAAAAGAAAATTTCGAGACGCTTGTGATCCAACGTGCGTATCCACTACACCACGACATACGAACAGCTGTAACAGGCTATTTTGTCACTTTAATCTACTCATAAAAACTTCAAACGTTATGATTCATAACTTTTCATTTTTCAGTATGAAGGACTCCTTGGACCAAAAAGATCTTCCAGCAGTGGGAATATTATGTCAGCACACAACATCAGGTTAAATGGCGTTCTGGTCCAAGGGGTCCTTCGCGTCTAAATGCGTGTCTGAAGGACTCGATTTAGACCCTTTTTTCACGAAATAGCACAAGCTTTAGATTTCAATTTCATGTGATAACTATAATCATAACGCAATCGCACTAAAACTTTCACATATTGTGTACTTATATTTTCTCTTTCCGTTACATTAAAACATAAGTATTTTTAGGACATTTTATTTTTTCGATTTCAACCGCACCACGTATAGGCCAAAATCCCGCCTTATCGTACCATCACCTTTGACTTACTGTTCAGTGAAAGTATGAGAAGATTCACAACGGTTCCTTTGTAGTAGTTTGCTCTCATGTACAATGAATTGGTGAGCTCATATGATTAGACAGTAGATGGCCTGACAAGAGACATTATCAATATGATACAATTCCAAGTCTAATAACATCCACGATTTTCGTATACAGGACATGATCGGATGTAGCATAATTCGTAAAACAATAAAAGTAATGTTTGGTTTCTGCTGAATAAAATCTAAATTTATTTATACGATGTAGTACTTGCCTGAGTATGGACAAGACCACTTTCGTTGTTACTATGTGGCGAATGAAACCCAGTTCCGCCAACTGTATTGGTCACACACACCTTGATTCTAGCAGTAGCCTCTTTCTTGTTCTCTGATATGCAGAAAAACAAGGCTAACATCAAGCAGTTCCAGTGTACATTTTGGCCAGATAATACAGGGGTTCCGGGTTCTAGTGGCCCATTTGTCGCGTTGATGGAAGAGGTGGAAAGATGGCAACAAATGAGCGGAAACGGACCCGTTGTAGTGCACTGTTTGTAAGTAAAACCCCTCAAGTCGCTACATCAAGTCTTGATATTCGATAAATAATACAGGATTGTAGACTGAAATAATTGACATTTTTAAACAATGACAACTGTCAACTCTCTGAATCGGCTTAGCATAAAAATAGAAATTTGCTAAATTGGACCATCAGAAGACCACGAATACGACTTTGTTTATACATGTATTTGCGAGTAGTTGGGAACACAAATGTTGCATTTCAGCCAAATGTACTTTGATATGAATATTAGAGTGCAATTTGTTTTCTCAGGGATGGAGCTTCAAGAAGTGGTCTCTTCTGTGCGGTCAGTTCGATCATCGAGAGACTGAAGGTGGACCAAGAGGTCAACATTCTACAGACCATCAAACAGATGAGGGTCGACCGTCCAGAAATCGTTGCCAATTTTGTAAGAAATGAAATCCTTATTTCTCTTCGGTTTATTTTCCATATCGGATGACAAATGATCTCCAAATTAGCACCAGTGGTATCATTTTTGAGGAAATGACGAATACATTACTGAGTATTCCCAAGTGGTAAAAATTATCTTGGTACTGTCGTTTCATAGTGTCAGTGCATTACACTAGAAAGCATACATTGATATTATGCTAGTGGGGTCATTCGATCAATAATTTATAAAACAAATCACACATATTTCAATAATCTTTAAAACAAATCAAACCTATTTCACCAATTTAAGCCCCAGGCTAAACGAAGATTACTTTATGCATAATCTCTGAAAGGCGTGCGATTGTGGATTCAGATTTGTTAGAATAGATGACCATCTCTTGACGAATATCCAATTCGATCACTGAAACAGAATTGTTCCCAAATAATTCTGATATACAGATCGTGATATAGATATAATTTTACATTCAGACCTTGTCCACAGTCTCAGCTCGCGTCAATACTCTGAACATCATATTCAGTCATAACCAATTTAAGCAGATACAAAATAGAAACATGTGAACACATGCTATTTACTCGCAAGATATAAGAAGTTATAGTAGTGGAAGGCTATTGTAGTAAATAGCAACATATGAACTCTTTAATGCATGTTCTATTTTATTTCAGGATCAGTTTCAGTTTACCCACCAGGTTGTGTTGGACTACCTAGAGAGTTTTCAAACATACGCAAACTTCCAATGAGGTAATTATCTGACATTCCTAGGTGAGGAGAGCGACCTGGGCGGATGACTGGACTATGAATAAACAAATATTCATTATTTTAAAATTGTAGTGGTACAGGTTAGTTATTACCACTGTTTAGACAGTAGTCCAGTATTACATTACCGAATATATTTTACGTTGTAAGATCTTATATACGTTTGTAGTTGCCATGGTTCTCAAATTTTGTTTACAGAAGATGTATTGTATGTAATGTTAACATACATTGTTTACTTTTTTTTTATTCGAATAGTTATTCGTTTTCTAATGTAGACACTTATCTATAAACATGCAACACAAATAATTTCCTAAACTCAAAATAAATAAAGCGACTACTGCAATACAATTGCCTTTGAAAGCTAAGAGAATACACTATGTATCGTATTGTAGTAGCTTTATTTATTTTGAGTTTAGTTAAACCGCACCACACTGGGATTTTAAATAATTTCCTATATATATGACAATACAAATAACGCTGGGCCTTGATGTTTCGTTTTCCTATTATGGTAGTTCAACATGTTAGAGGCATAATAGGACGTAAATGTACATAAATACCTGATTATTACCAGGTGAGTCTATACATTCACATGAACCGGCGAATATTAATATACACTGGTACAAGTACACAAGAGGACAAACCCTTCCACATGAATTGTACAAACCAGATACATACACATGAGCGATAACATATTGACAGGGCTATGAAAACGTCTATTAGAACAAATCTACTTGCAGATATACTTGCGAGAAAGAAAATTTGAAAATTTCACACATGCGGCAAAAACAATTTGAGAACCGTTTTATTTCTCCATTCCCCCCTATATTAAACAGATAGTTGATCTAATGTTTAAGACTCATCTCTTCTGTTTCAAATCACTCTTCTCCATAGCTATCCTGGCCTTTAGGCCAAACACACATTTTTCTTAACGGGCGTTGGATATCAATTTTGAAATATGTTATTCCTTTAATTTTACAGTGACCCCAATAACGTCTTGACGAAGTTTCATGTTTTTTTTATATAATATATATTTTTTTATTTTCTTATAATAATAAGTACAGCATATTTACAAACAATTATAATAACAAACGAATATACAATATACATTGACGGGTACATCTACCCACACAAAAACACACATGTACTACACAAAAGACTAACGAAGGAAACACATATGTTGATTATAAAAAAAAATAGCCATGCCAATACCCTGAATATATAAATCTCTTGCTTTAAGTACCGTATCACATTCGGTCAATCTTCTCAATGACACCTTCAACCGACGCCCATTTTTTATTGAATTTAGACAAATTCATATGCATTTTGGCAATTAACTGCTCTGTATTATACTGTCTACGAATTTTTCCAAGCAAAACTCTGAAATTTAACGTATCTCGTGTAAATTTGTTTCCATAAATGTATTGTTTAGTAACAAGCAATATAGTATTGAGGAATAACTGGCGGTTATCCCACCCATAGATTATATTCTGGTTGGTGAAGTTACCTCTTTATTCCAAGGAATAAATTAACCAGTTATGGAGCTCTGGCTACGATAGGACAACGCAAAAAATGTGTTCAATTGTCTATTTTTTTTACAGTACGAACATTTGTCATCAGTCCGTATTTTATTTTGAACAAAAAAGAATCCGTAGATAATGTTCTATGTAGTATTTTATATTGCAAACTTATTAACCTAGTCTCAGCTGTACATGTGAAGCTACGCATACCGGTACATATATTTGACCACTAAGTCTAATGGCAAAATCTCCTCCAAGTGTCTGTCGGATTTATTCACCAGCTCCTTTGCGGAGTTCAAAATGTCATAGTATAGCATCTACACATCTTTTCTTGCCGTATCAAAACCCACTTTGGCGTTCCCAGAACGGGCGCATACAATTCAGAACGAATTTCTAGTTTACACAAATGTTCCTTCCATTCTTCGGAAATTCTTTCCAACAAACGCACAAAGTCTAGAATTATTCCCCTCAAATCAAACTCTCTCTTAAAATCCTGAAAGGGTAGTATTTCGCCTCTATCACTTACAATGTCGCGAATGTACCGGGCCTTATTTTCAAACCAATTTTTAATAAATAAAGAGGGATGTTTCAAGTTATTATTTTACCACAAGGGTTCGTCGAGGTATCCTGTTATGGTTTCTGGTTTTATTTGTCCCCCGCTACTTAGTAGGGGGGGGGACTTAGAAACACCGGTGTCCGTAATTCCGTAATTCCGTGATTCCGTAATTCCGTAAGATTTTCTTGTCCGGACAATAACTCATGAACGATTTAACCGATCAACTTCGAACTTGGGGTGTGCCTTGACATTGGCGAGAGGACGGTTGGGATTGTTTTTCAGCAATGTGCGTAATCCAATATGGCCGCCGTCAGCCATTTTGGATTATAATCAGTACGATCTTAGATTTTCTTGTCCGGACAATAACTCGTGAACGATTTAACTGATCAACTTCAAACTTGGTGTGTGCCTTGACATTGGTGAGAGGACGGTTGGGATTGTTTTTCAGCAATGTGCGTAATCAAATATGGCCGCCGTCAGCCATTTTAGATTATAAGCAGTTCGATCTTAGATTTTCTTGTCCGGACAATAACTCGTGAACGATTTAACCGATCAACTTCAAACTTGGGGTGTGCCTTGACATTGGTGAGAGGACGGTTGGGATTGTTTTTCAGCACTGTGCGTAATCAAATATGGCCGCCGTGAGCCATTTTGGATTATAAGCAGTTCGATCTTAAGATTTTCTTGTCCGGACAATAACTCGTGAACGATTTAACCGATCAACTTCAAACTTGGGGTGTGCCTTGACATTGGTGAGAGGATGGTTGGGATTGTTTTTCAGCAATGTGCGTAATCAAATATGGCCGCCGTCAGCCATTTTGGATTATAAGCAGTTCGATCTTAGATTTTCTTGTCCGGACAATAACTCCTGAACGATTTACCCGATCAACTTCAAACTTTGTGTGTGCCTTGACATTGGTGAGAGGACGGTTGTGATTGTTTTTCAGCAATGTGCGTAATCTAATATGGCCGCCGTCAGCCATATTGGATTATAAGCAGTTGGATCTTGTCCGGACAACAACTCGAGAACGATTCAACCGATCTACTTCATATGTGGGGAGAACCTTGACATTGTTGAGAGGAGGATTAGGATTGTTTTTCAAGGACGTGCTTGATCCAATATGGCCACCATCAGCCATACTGGATTTCATTGGATTTTAAGCAGTTTGATCTTGTCCGGACAATAACTGGAGTACGATTCAACTGATCTACTTCAAACTTGGGGAGTGCCTTGACATCGGTGAGAGGACAGTTTGGATTTTTTTTCAGCGATGTGCATAATCCAATATGGCCACCGTCAGCCATATTGGATTATAAGTAGTTGGATCTTCTTGTCCGGACAATAACTCGTGAACGATTTAATCAATCAACTTCAAATTTGGGGTGTGCCTTGACATTGGTGAGAGGACAGTTGGGATTGTTTTTCAGCAATGTGCGTAATCTAATATGGCCGCCGTCAGCCATATTGGATTGTAAGCAGTTTGATCTTGTCCGGACAATAGCTGGAGTACGATTCAACTGATCTACTTCAAACTTGGGGAGTCCCTTGACCTTAGTGAGAGGACAGTCATGTATTATGTTTTATGGATGTGCATAATCCAATGTGGGTGCCATCTGCTGTATTACATTTATGTTAAGCTCATCAGCGATATCTCCATTTTCAAATCATACCGTTATCAATGATATGAGATATCATCGACCCCAAAAAATCGACCATAGAGGTCCATGGCCCCCGCAGCAGCAGCGCCAGTTATGGTGGATGTAATCCACCATAACTGGTGCCGCTAGCGGGGGACATGGACCTCTATGGTCGATTTTTTACTTTGGCATAGATACCAGTCTTTGAAAACGTCTTTCCAAAATAGATGTGATAATTCTTCATAAGAAGATTTGATGGGTTCACGGACAATTGCTAACATAAGTGTTGATTCGGGTAGATCGTCCGAGATAAAACAGCTTCACTTTCTACTATGCAATAGTAGTCGTTTTATCCAAGACATTGTTAAACTGTGAATGACATTAGCAACGTTTACCATTCGCAATCTTCCATTTTAATAATCTTGAGTACTGTAATTATTTTTCTTCTAACTCTATCACTACCTCCGTTCCAGATAAATTTAACAAGAAAGGATTTAAACTATTGTAGAAACTCGTCGGATGGGTTTGACAAGGCAAGGGAGAGGTACGGTAGTTTTGACAGAGCAGTTTATTTTATAATTGTTATTTTACCTGAGATTGTTAAATTTCTTAACCCTTTGTTTACCGACGGGACTTAAAAGTCCCACCCCCTCTTAAGTGACTGAGCTCACAGTCAATTCCACAAACCTGCCGTCGGGACATTTAGGTACACACGGAAGGTTGTCCCCGACTATCTGAAACAAACTATAGCGAGCTGTGATAACAACCATCGATGCCGTAATCAGACACGCGGATAACCCACTCAGCAAAACGTAGTGGATTTCAGAAGAAAATTGTTGCACTCTAGTTTGAGGAAGTTTTTAGTCCATCTAACTGGGAATTTTTTTATGAATGATTTCTAACAGGAAGGACATGATGCTAGTTTCATTTTTGGGAAAACAGCTCAGTTTCCTATCGAAATTAGGTTAATTATTTTTGGGACTTTTTAGTCCCGTTGGGTAATATCAGACCTTTTTGAAACGGGACTAATGGTAATATTTGATGTATCAATCACCAATTCGTGTAAGTTATGAAACTAATAAAAGTTCAGTTGGATGTTGAGGCATATTGTAATGCATAATGCACCTTATATCCGAATGTATGAAGGGTTGAAGGTTCAAATCCCGCCAATAGTTTATTTATTCTTGCTTTCTCGAGCTGATTTATGCCATACAAACATGCCATACAAACACCATATGGGTAATTGTGCTACTTTCATCTGACTTTATCAAGATTTCCATATGTCGGACTGTTCGTTGCTACATGTATGACCGCTAAATATTCATCGCAAATATGTTATTCACCAAATTCCTCTGTGATGCCTGTTGATATTTGACTTACAGGGGAACATAAATGAAAACGTATGCTCATGGGAAACTGTAATGGCAAACATGAATGAGCACTTTCTGGACAATTTTACTTGTTTCAATCATTTCCTAGTTTCAATTATTTATCTTTGTTGAAAGGGTGGTTCTACAGGCAAATCCTTGATGTTATATATTGAAATAACGTATTTTGTTACATTATTCATGTCTAATTTGCTATGGATTTACACAAAAATCATCCAAAATGACAATTTTTGGCCCGTCCGATATTGACCGTCGGGACTTTGTAGTCCCAACAACTGAGTTGCTATGGTAACCACTGTTGCTCCCACCAAAAATAAAAAAAAATTCTAGTTACCCCATTTGTGATTTGGTCCATGAAGGATTTCCGCGCACTCCACATATTTCTTATAGCGGTAAACAAAGGGTTTAAATTCAATTTACTCAGTTCTTTTTTCAATTCCTAGAGTTTATTTTCCAAAATGTCCATGAAATTGATGGCAGACGATTTAAGTCTGTAACTCAATCCAGTTCAACGTCCTGGCACAAACGCATTTCTGACCCAATCAAAGTTCCTATCCATATTCAAGTTCCTTTCTCTATATTTAATCTCAATCTAGATATTTTGTAAAAGTGATTAATTGTCTCGAGTGTTTTTCTTAGTGATTGTTCAGAACTGTCCAGGATCAGCTGTGTGTCATCCGCGTACTGACTTATTTTATATTCTACGTCACCAATCGTCATACCTTTGATATACTTGTCTTTTCGGATAAAAAAAATAAAGATCGGATCACCTTGTCGACATCCGCGCCCGTCTTGTAAGAATTCTGATAGGTGACCGTTTTGTATCACACACCTCTGAATATTTGTATAAAATGTTTTAACCCACCTTCTAACTCAATCTCCGAAATTGAAAGCCTTCATTACTTCTACAGAAAATGACCATGAAACACAACCAAAAGCTTTTTCAAAGTCAATTAACAAAAGGAGCCCGGGTATATCATTCACGTTACTAGATAACATCAGTTCATATATCAGTCTTATATTATCTCCCATAGCTACTTTGGACAAACCTCTTCTGATCCTCGCAAATCAGTTTATCTAAAACTGACTTAATTCCATTTGCGATACAGGATGAGGCTAACTTATAGATCACATTCAACAGAGTAATAGGTTCTTCAGTAAAATGCGATTTTATCAGGTTTTGGGAGACATGTTATAACTCCTTGCGTTTGACTAATAGAAAGTTCGCCTTTGTAATACCCAGCGTTGATAGATCTTAGAACAAAATGTCCAATTTGCCTCAAAACTTTTAAATTTTACAGGAAAGACGTCGATGACGTGTTCTTCAATGCACTTGTCAGCTCTTCATAGGCAACTTCCGCTCCAAGTTTGCAGATTTTTCTTCAGTTAACATATCGAATTCCAGTGAATTCAAGGTTTCTTGAATATCGTCCTTGCCTTGCAAGGGGTTTCTGTTTTGTTGCTATATAAACATTCATAATATTTTCCCTATTCAGCTGAAATTTCATGAAATTTAAACGAAACCTATGGCCGTCCGGACCGGACAAACAAACACACAAACAGAGACGGTTACCAAAACTATAATAAGGTAGACAAATTCTGAGATATACTACATAAATTGAATGCACAAGATTTAGACTTGCATGTCGTAGCTTAGGTGATATGGCACCGAGCGCCAACCTATACTGCTAACTAATGGTAATGCTTGTTAAAACTAAATGTCAGCCGATTACCTCATACGTGTATGTTGGCAGTATGCGAAAAGCTTATGATCAAGCAGAATTGTGTATCACTGATCAGTGAGTGTTGGCAAGTTTGTTCACTTATGGGTGCCTCGGTGGCAAGTAATTAGATTATGCGAGTTATAAATTTCGCCTAAAGGCCATTATAGCCCACAGCTCTATGTGGAGGAGGAAAACAATGCCACCCGGCAAACAATTATTAGTACAATACAGAGTAAAGTTAAAGTATGAGGAGGCTTACAAGAAAAGGAAAGACTAATATATAATATAGGAAGAATAATACTTATATTAGAATTCATAGCAAAGAGAAAGGGATCTAGAACCCTGTATGCGTTTGGATTGCTGTTTAAATCCGCTTTCATTTTTCTGGTCCAGTAGTATTCTTCTGTGCTTATTTTGAAGAATAGACAGATTTGAAATTTGACATGCATCTGCTGCGCACATGAAGCTATATGATTGCTTACCTCTAAATGCCTGTATGCTGGTTCTCCCTGTAGAATATTTTTGATAACCGTGACAAAAAAAGAAAATAAATAACGATTTTTGGAGTCGCACCACTTGTCCGCGTTTATGTTGAAATTGTAATCGACGTTGCTGAAGTGGAAAGAAGAATCCGTGATTAAATGATCAGAACACTTACATCTAGTATGTTCACATTTTTATTATTCGATTACTCGATGTCGAGTGGATGAATTTAGCCCTTGTTAGCATTTTCTTCAGATTAGGGACCTGTTTTATCGTTTATAATTTTAACACCTTGGAAGGATTTAACCATACTTTTATTTGACAAAATCATACATTTGTTGCTGATAACTATAGCAGCGAACTTCTTTTTTTTTTGGTTGTACATCTTAGTTCGACCGCCAGACGGGGGAACCTTGCCCTAGAGATCACACAATAGAGCATTTTGATAAAACACCTTGGTTCCATGGCAACCAGAGGATATAAAAACCAATATTATAGGAATATGAATAAGGTGATCAATATCTGAATATTTTCCTTATCCTTGAGTCTAGAGAGATTAACCTTGCCACTCTATATCTATAAGTCAAGCTCCATCCGACAATGCAAAATATCGACGATGACGATATAGTGACGTCAGTGAGGTACATGTTTTGGCCGAATTTTGGGGCAGATTTTTCTAATTTTTTTATTTATGCAAATTTTTCCGTATTAACCGAGGAATAAATTGGAAACTAATTGAGTGACATGAAATAAAAATACTTTTGGCCACTTTTACATCACAAAATTAAAAATCCAGGAGAAAAATGGCCAAGCTACCATTTTTGTTGCGCCCATACGGACGCCATGTTGAATTTGTCCATGAAGCTTCGATCTCAGACTCGTATTAACCACAACGTGATAAGCTATAAAGCCTAAATAAAGCTCTCAATGTTTCGTAGTTCCAGAGCCTTAAGGGGAAGATTGTTAAAGGGGGAGGGGGAGATTCCCCTGTCCCAGAGATACGGAAATCTCAAATAAATATGGTATCTTTTTGGTTCCATTTAAGGACCAGTTAGACCCGTGGAGAAATTTGACCAAATGTCTTCCTGTCCAATTTGTTTTTTAGCAAAAAAATCAACTGATTTGGAACTACAGTTGATATAAACTTAACAAAATGACCATATGTTTAAGGAAATATCTTTTCAATGAAGATGTGGCCGTTATCCTTGATGTATCCTTTTCCTGTTGAGCACCAAGCGAGGAAGATAAAAGCTCCATTGTTTAAGTCTTGCTATGACTCTGTGTGGCCGAGACGTTGAAGATTAAATAATTCCTGAACAACTAGACAAAGATATTGTGGTTATTCTTGCATGTCGCTCCAGTTCAATATTTTTAACACGGTGTTAGGGCATTTAATTCTTAGCAGAGCGCAAAAATGTGCGAAACTATGCGAGAGAGAAATATTCGTTATAACTGCCAGGAACGGACGCTATCTAGTGAGTCATTTCCATGGAAGGCCATGCTCTCTGAACGTTTGCTGAAATATGTACGGTACTAAATTTTAAAATGAAATGAAATGATATTGATAATAATACTTCGGAACACTCATACGCTCGGTCTCTGGGTTGAGAAACGGCCTAGGTCTATCTTGTATTTGATTTTGTTTGTGATTTGACATGGACATAATTCGCTTCCAAGTAAGGTGTGTGATATATCTAGTAAGTTTTTACTCTTTATCTTTGTACGAAAATGTGGGTTTCTTACGTCTTACGTCTGACGCTCACAAAACTTACAAATGACTATCGGATGGATTCGCACAGCCATCATATCAGCACTGCTGGTTGATTCCTGTATCCGTTATTCAAGTTTTCCAAGTGAATATCTGCAGTAGAAACAATGTGATTGAGATACGGAAACGCCATAAGCATCAGAAATGTCCTTGAGGCAGTACCGTCAGAATATCATCGACCTGTGGAGGTAATGCCACTTCTTCACCATTGTATGGTGTCGCTTACCACAGGGGTTCTTAAACATGCATGTGCGTCTACGAATATTTCGTTTTTGAAAAAGTGTTGCACACTGTTGTGCTTTGACTGCCTTATTAGCAAGCAACTCAAGTGATCCGCATGCATAATACCAAAAAAGCGATTCCGAAATGTATGTAAATGACTAGGAGCCTTCTGGAGCGGGGAAAATCAGTCCATCCTGTCCCTTGGCAATTCTTTTCCGTTGAGCCGTTGAGAGCTAACACTTTGGGAAGATTCAGCTTGTCCTGTCAGCATCATTTTCAGCCTATTTGCAAATCACTCCAAGCAAGATAACATGAATAAACCTGCGATGGCGACAGCATTTTTGCAGTTATCGATCTAGATTGATGTCTTTTCTGGCATAGAAGAGTCCAATAAATAAAAAACACATTTATTTTCTAATATAATCCTCGGGTTATTTGCAGAAAATTGCGTTATAAAGAAATTGAAAACGTCTGCAGAAAATGAAATTTATTAAATATTACGTCATCCGAGTCTTATCATAGTGGCCATCTTTTATTTATCTTAACTTGTACGGGTAGCGTTCGACTTCATAACGGTCCATAAACGGAACCAAAATAATATTCCGGAATGTCTGGCTTGGGGTGGGGCGTTAGATTTTGCCACCGCACTCCACTTTAAGTGCACTTCTCCCTTGTGCTCCAGAATGAAGAAACATTGAGAGTTTACATTTTTGACGTTATAGCGTATCACGTGAGAGTAACGTTTAGTCTATTCGCAAAATCTTCTGAACAGAGCTTATTGAGTTAATTCAAGGGGGCGGTCGTATGACCGCAACAAAAATGGTATCTTGGCCATTTTTCTTTTACTTTTTTTTATTTTGGTGAGGTAAAGGTGGCCAAAAATATTTCATTTCATATCACATAATTATTCTTTTATTTATTCCTCAGTTAATGCGAAGAAAACTACACAAATGAAAAAATCGAATGTTTTTGCATTGGCGGATAGAGCTTGACTCGGAGATATAAAGTGGCAAGTTTAATCTCTCTAGATTCAATGATAACGAACATATTCAGATATTGATCAAATTATTCACATTTCTATAATATTAGTCATTTTGTCTTGTAGTTGCCATGGGAACAAGGTGTCATATCAGAATGCTCGGTTTCATTAAAATCTATTGTGGGACCTCTAGTACTAGGTTCGGCCAAGAAAAACCTATTTGACTGTCGAACTATCTTGATAACGGTATATTTATATTTTCATATTTCTAGATATTTTTTGAGATATTGAACTGTTTTACATACAGCTTATTCTTTTAGAGTCTAATATTGGCTTTCTAAAGGAGTCTGAATCTGATATTGGCTTTCCTGTAAGACACATAACACGCCAGGCCTTACTCTTTCGCGTTCACATCGAAATCGCCATGAGCATACATTTGCTGTATATTTTATATTTCATTTTTCGTGGTATCCAGGATGACATATTGTCCTTATCATTTAATGATCATTATGATAAGAGCAATTGTAACTTGAAGATAACAGATTTATATTCACTAAATTTTATGAAGAAAAGAAATACTTGATCTGGAGTCCCTTCAAAATGTATCTGAATGGTCCACATATTTTAGCTATAGCATATATTGTTTACTCTTCTTGACATTGGAAATTATAACTATTTTGTAGTCAAATATTATGACAGACTTAACATGTAAGTTCACATAATTAGTTTGGCTGGCAAGTCTAGGTTTCCGTCTGATTCCATACAAACAGCGTATTTCTCAATCTCAAGATGTCAGCAAGTGAAACTCCGTTATAGACGATCATTGACCGTTTTGTGAAATGATCAACATAACATGATTTATTATGTATTTGCACATGAGATGAAATGGTACCTTTCTGTGGTATGGATGGTATGACATGATATGGATTTCTGTAAAAAGCAGATAGAATGTTTGTACAATACCGAAAATTTTATTTTTTGGAAGAATTGTGAATATCAAAAGCTTGAAAACCGTTGGAAAGATTGTTCTCGATTAGTACGTGATAATACGACTGTACCCTATTAGGACCAGTGTAACCCAGAAATTGATGGACCATAGAAAAGGATCAATACGCATGTTGTTCGTATTTTATTTGTCTTTCTATTTGTTTATATTATTTGTATTTTTGTGTGCGCCTCCTCTTTTCTCTTAAGTTCAATTGTCTTGTATTCGTCTGTATGATTTATTGTGGCAAAATAAATTTCTTGAAAATAATATGGATTTCCGTCACGTGCCGATTGTGTCGATTATTTCCCCTTGGGCTGATATCGCACACCAGGAATTGTTTCCCCTTGATCGATCCCTCGTATTCTCTCTGCAGTCCGGCCGAGAGCACTGATGGGCTCTGTCATAAGAGATCTTGCTACGTATTAAAATGCTACGAGCTTCACGTATTTATCGGATAATTGATACTGAATTTCAAAGATTTCGGGACAATCTATTTCGTGCTCTGACGTGTTTTGCATCATCAAACGGTAAGAAAATCTTTCGCTCGTCGGCGGGATTCGAACCCACGACACCGGCTTATCGCGCCGATGCTCTACCGACTGAGCTATGATGACCCATAGGTATTACACCCGTGGATTGTCCCTGTGCTGACGAACCTTCTCTCTCGGTGTTGTATAGTAGCGGGCTATACGCCTTGCAAAATATCATTTCTTCATTTTTAAGCCAGTTGCGCACATTGCAACACCGAGAAAGAAGTCTGGTGATATACTTATTTCTGTCTTATGAGACTGCGCATTTAGATGTGTCATTATTGTTGCTGTTTATTGTATTAACACAGGCATTTCTGGGTCTCTGCTTTATTCACACGACGTTTCGCAAAGTATGAGCTTGGCGTTAGAATACATAATGATGCTTTTTTTGTTGCAAATTTATTTTACAAATTACTTGCTAACATTTTGGAATATATGGTGTTTTGAAATACTTTACTGTTTCGTCCTTATAGTGATCGCCACTTGTCATATACTTAGGATTGCCAAGAATTCACTTAAATTTGACAAGTATATAGCCAGAATAATGTCAGAGATTCTAGCGATTAGAGATACCTGTAACCTGTTAATGATGTAGTCTTTTGAAGCTACGTATGTATAGTAATTGAAAGTTATTGTGCAAATAGGCCACAGATAGACAGAGGCTTATAATTTCGTCCTTTGCGCCAACTAATTTCTGAACAAGAAGTCTTTAAGAATACACCAACTGATTTTTGAGCCGGCAGTCTTCAAGAATAGGGCATTAGTTGTGCACAATTGTGTGAATAAATAAGATGTTATATACCAAAAGAAAGAGAAAGACAATTTGGAAAACTTCTCGATGTCACGGTTTCGTCATATTTATCCATATCCGTTGTGGAAGGAGGGGGCAACTTGACTCTCCGCTCATCTCTTTGACGTAAATCAAGAATGAAAAGGAATTATAAACCGAAATAGCATTATATTCAATCATCCCGGGGTAATTATGCACAAAGGATCTTGTGTATAATGAAAATAGCGCGCATGAAGGGTCCTGAGAAATTTGTGGGTTTTTTTTCTTTCAAATTTGCGTCTTGAGATAACGCTTTTCTATCGCAAGACTGTTGGTGAAAGAAAAGGTTAATAATCTGGGATATCAGTGTTATGATCTACCCAAAACTATATTCAAGGAGTTCTTCAACGTTACCCGCCTATATACCAACATTTCTCACTATATTCAAGGAGTTCTTCAACGTAACCCGCCTATATACCAACATTTCTCGCTATATTCAAGGAGTTCTTCGACGTTACCAGCGTATACACCAACATTTCTCACTATATTCAAGTTCTTCAACTTTACCAGCCTATATACCGATATTTCTCACTATATCCAAGGAGTTCTTTAACGTTACCAGCCTATATACCAACATTTCTCACAATAATCAAGCTCTTCCACGTTAACAGCCTATGTACCAACATTTCTCACTATATTCCAGGAGTTCTTCTGAATCAACGATACCAGCCTATATACCAACAGTTCTCACTATATTCAATGAGTTCTTCTGAATCAATATTACCATCGTATATACCAAAATTTCTCACTATATTCAAGTTCTTCTGAATCAACGATACCAGCCTATATACCAACATTTCTCACTATATCCAAGGAGTTCTTCTGAATCAAAATTACCATCGTATATACCAACATTTCTCAATATATTTAAGTTCTTCAACGTTACCAGTCTATATACCAACATTTCTCACCATATTCAAGTTCTTCAACGTTACCAAACTATATATCAACATTTCTGACCATATTCAAGTTCTTCAACTTTTCCAGCCCATATACCAATATTTCTCACTATTTCAAGGAGTTCTTTAACGTTACCAGCCTATATACCAACATTTCTTACAATAATCAAGTTCTTCCACGTTAACAGCCCATATACCAACATTTCTCACTATATTCCAGGAGTTCTTCTGAATCAACGATACCAGCCTATATACCAACATTTTTCACTATATTCAATGAGCTCTTCTGAATCAATATTACCATCGTATATACCAACATTGCTCACTATATTCAAGGAGTTCTTCTGAATCAACGATACCAGCCTATATACCAACATTTCTCACTATATCCAAGGGTTCTTCTGAATCAACATTACCATCGTATATACACCAACATTTCTCAATATATTTAAGTTCTTCAACGTTACCAGTCTATATACCAACATTTCTCACCATATTCAAGTTCTTCAACGTTTACCTATATACCAACAGTTCTCACTATTTTCGATGAGTTCTTCAACTTTACCAGCCTATAACCAACATTTCTCACTTAATCAAAGAGTTCTTCAACGTTATCAACCTATATACCAACATTTCTCACGATTACGGTAGAGAAGCCCTTGCACAAGAAATTTATCGCCGCATGTATTTCGAAAAGCATTTATCCTGAGCAAAGCTCATATTATTTTACGCCAGCACATTATTATATCCAACGAGGTAGTTTTCAATCAAGTGAAGGGAACAGCAATGGGTACAAAGTTTGTCCCCCCTTACGTACGCTATACTCTCGTGATGGCGTTCTTGGAAGAGAAACTGTACACTGAACGTACGTCACCGACTTAGTGGAATATTTTACCCCAAACTGGTTACGATACCTAGATGACTGATTTTCTGTTCTCACAATTAAAACCGCAAGAACGACATCTTAGTTTACAGGGATGGAGTGAATTTACAAACGGATATATTGTCCAAGAAGACTGATACTAAGCAGTATCTATCAGTTCGATCATGTCTCCTACGACACACAAAACGAGGCATTCCATACAATTTAGCACGGTGAATATGTACAACAATGGACGACAAAAACTTGAGAAACCAGAGATTACGGGAATTGATTCTGACTTTGATACAACATGGCTATCCCCGAGAACTTATTATTTCAGGCATAACAAAGGCAAACAGTATTCGAAGTCAACATCTGAGAAAAGTTGAAACGAAAGACACAGGAAAGAAGAATATGGCTGTTATTACTACACACAACCCGAACAAGCCTCATGCTTTTAATACTATACAACACACATTACCAATGCTCCACAGAAATGAACGCATCAAAGACAGTTTAAAGGACACTACCATTACCAATAGCAAACGACAAGGACCCAGGCTTAACCCTATCTGGCCTAGGATTTTGGGGACCGGTTCAGGTCTGAGGGCTTTGTCCTCTCCCTTCTCCTTTTCCTTCTAAATATTTTTCATTCCCCTTGAGCTAGGGGTTGAATCTCACCATTTTATACCCTTTGACCAAGCGCTATCAGAAAACGTGAAAAAACAAGATGGCCGCTTTGATGACGTCACAGTGACGTTATTTCCAAAAAGGCACTTTCCTACAACGGTTTACCTTTCAATATCCATCAACTAGTTTAGTTGGATTCATTTAATTTATAGCTAAAATAGAATATCAATCAAGATTAACCAACAACTGCTCAATTTCAGCTGGAAAATGTTAATTATTCAAAAACATCATCATAACAAATATTAGTGAAAGGTAATTCGCATATAGTCGATGTATGAAACTGTACAAATAATTCATAATTAGTTTGAAAAGATGTGTTCAAAATTGAAAATATGAACCAAACGAATTCCAACAAAATTTTCTACAAAATTGCCAATGGAGATGGTACGATAAGGCGGGATTTTGGCCCATACGTCGTGCGGTTGAACTCGAAAAAAGAAAATGTCCTACAAAAATTGTATTTTAATGTAACGACAACAGAAAATATATGTACACAATATGTAAAAGTTGTAGCTCGATAGCGTTATCATTGTAGTCATGATATGAAATTGAAATTCGCAGTATGTGCTATTTCGTGGAAAAAGGGGTCTAAATCGAGTCATTTAAACACACATTTAGGCACGAAGGACCGCTTGGATTAAACAGATTTTCCAGCAGTGGAGATATAATGCCACCGCACATCTGGCCTTTTGGTCCAATGTGTCCTTCATGTCTAAATGGGCATTTAAATGACTTGAGTTAGACCCATTTCTCACGAAATAGCACATGCTGCGGATTTTAGTTTCATGTCTACAATCATAACGCAAACGAGCTAGAACTTTCACATATTGTGTACATATATTTTTTCTTGCCGTTACATTAAAACAATTTATCGCCTTATCGTACCATCTCCTTTAAAAAAGGGAGTACGTGACAGAATACGTCGAAAATATATCCCAACATTTGTGAACGGTATCGAATGCGATTCTCCGCGTAATGGCCTGGACTTGACGTGACTGGCATTGAATAATGTTTACAAGTAAAACATGATGTGGAATGTTTTGGTTTAGTTAGCATAGTCCAAATAAACATCTCACTAGTGGGCAGTACAAAACAATATCCATCACTGTTCTTTTCTGACCGCCCGTGAACTTCAGTTTTATACATTCAACTCATACTATTTTGATAGATACGGTGCCGTCACAGGGGAATACCCCCCGCAGGAAATCCTTTAGCACTGTATGTTGAAAACGATCAGAGGGAATACTTCAGATCAGAAATCCAACACATAAGATGAACAGAAGTACTTTCTTAGCCAAGTTGTGTAATTTCATCTCAAATATGAGGTCCACTCTTATATCGTAGATTGTTCTTTTTCATTATTTTTTTTGGCTGAATTATACCACACAGGCATAAAAATACGCTATACTTTCTGTACAAACTTGACCGTGAATAATCTAAACTTTTCATGATGAGCCAATAGGACTTACAGAATGAATTTACAAGCAATTTACCCGAAGTGTCGAAGATATATAGGAACCCAACCAAAGTTACTTTAAAGTAGCGGAATATACATACCTTTGTTGTGCTGAAACTGCCGAACACCTCTGTTGAAACCGAGATCACAAGGTATTATGGTTGCAGTGCTGTTCGAATTGATATATAAAAAGCTGAATGGAATCCATCAGCGGTTGACTCAGATTGGAAGTTCGGAAAATTGTCATGGAGACATGATGGAATTGCACAAAGCTGTTGGGTAAACTCATGCCGTCATGCACATGTGACTTGCTGGGGGCCACTGAGTCATGGCTTACAGTTTACATTTGCCATAGGTTTTACTCGAAAATGTATTGCAAGTGGATATTATCGCAAAGCACGCAAATGGAGAGGTACATGTATACAACTGTACGAAATAATCTCCCTCCTGGCTCCTTGTTATCATGGTTATGACTTCAGAAACATCAATTCAATTAGTATTCTCTATGTCCTCCCACCCATCAACGTTTACAAGGTTTACAGAGTCAAAATAAACGGCCATCTGTGGTTTCGTTAATTTATTCATCTGAAGATATAATTTACTGTTTATATGGATATATCAGAACGAAGGGTACTCCTTCTCTGTGCTATATTCACCAATTGTATGTTTTATAAATGAAAAAAATATACAGATAATGTGTACATACCATTGACGCTCATGGATAGAAAGTGTATTCTCTACATAATGTGGAAATACATGAAAACGAACACAGGAATGAGACACTTCACATATTTAGCTGTTTTCCGGTACCTCTCTTGCACTCTCTCCGGACAGTGCAAGATACCGATGAGCGGGGGCGGAGGTAGGTTAATATTCATGTGGCCTATCACGGGCCTATTTAATCATAGAAAAGTTGTGATCACAATTCCCTCTCTGTCAAGATCCCGTTTTCCGTAAATAAGCTAAACAGTTAGAGCTGTTGTGGGTATTTTGACAGACAGGCCCGCATTATACCCCCGTTTGGAGTCATTTTTATCACATGGTCCGTCCGTTTTCAATGAAATATACTGCCAATGTTACAAGTATACATATCTGTTGTTGTGAAGTCAGTTAAACTGACTAGAGAACCGCTGATGAACTCAGCTAAACTAATTGTATTGTGGTAGTCCATACCACGGAGCACGACAATCCATCGCTTGGAGCAAGAAAAACTTGAAAGAATTGATTTCATTGCCATTGCAATTCCTGAATTTCGATGCTGAAGAAATGAAAACGAATGACGATACAGCTCACCAATCCCCAGTGTACGAGTTGTCACAGCGAAACAGCTCACCAGTCACCAATATACGAATTGTTAGAGCATTTCCATCATAGCTCTCTAGATTTGTATCTAATACCGCTTCTGTCGGTGCTAGGGGCCGTGTGGTCATATCATCCAAGTTGTCACATGAACAGGTACAATAAAAGCGTACCTGAGATACAACACATACCACGAATCGTTAGATTCTTGGTATGTGCTTTAGAATAGGTTAACTGGAAGACTATACTGTGAAGTCACGTGACTCTATCAGTATGTCGGCACCTCTTCCCACTTCCCTTAGATGTGTTGTAATTCAGCATTTCATCCACTAGTGGATTTTTTGGCCCGATCAACCACCAACAGGCCGGACTAGGAATATTATTTGTATTGTTAATACACATAACATAAATTGCGGACGTTACCGTAGACCCATCATAAATTTTCTAGTTTCTGGGGCCAAGCACTCGTCACTTTGTGCGCTGTGGGGTGTGACATCAGAATTTTCAGCTCAAGACAGGCAGTATTCAACGTGTATTTTATTACGATGTCCAAATCGAATGTTTCTATATTATCAAAGATAACAGAGGAAGGAAACCTATGATCCACGTCCGATAACAGTGAAAAATATAATATCGACATACCGTAGATCAATAATTTGCGGTACCGAACCTTAGATTCGATTATTCGAGGTTACAGACTGGTTTGTGCATGTCTTCAGCTTTGATTATCAAACCAGTTAATGAGTACCGTAACAATTTTTTTCCTACACAATGTTGGTCGTATCAAGAAGATTTGGGGCACAGTATTCCAGAACTTTCCACTGATGTTGCCGAAACTCATTCAGCTGTCAAATGTTGGAGCGCGAACTATGTATTTAGCAACAGTGTTTCGCCGTGCGCTAACGGGGGACAACTGCGCTCAGGATGGTGCACTATTGTCTTGAGACCGTGAGCCATTACCTCGAGATCGTATAACATCGCCTCTAGACAGTTAACTACTGCCGAACATGTAATAGTTCTTGTGCTATACATGTAATATGGGGAATAACAGAATATCATACGACCAATCAGGATGAACAATTACGGTATCAGGTTTTATAATAAATTTTATGACAGATGGCTAACTGTTGAAATAGTGTTTGAAAATTAATGTTCTGGGTTGGAGCACACCTACTCTTTCTTGATTTCATTTTTTTTAAATAAGAAAAGAGCATAAAATGAAATAAAAACCGAGTTACTGCACCACTGTTTTAAAAGGGTGTTCACCAAAATCAGAATATTTTTGTTCTTGACCTAATACTGTCACGGAACAAACAACGGATTTATTAAAAGCTTCATTTTATATTATAAATTCAACAATATAACCATTTGTAATGTTTCGTCGATGAAGGACACCGTTCACTTGCTTGACCAGCATGTTTCGACATTTGTGATGCAGCGTATTTCACAAATTTAGAAGAATTTATCTGTTTTTCTTGCTCCAAGGGATGGCTGGTCGTGCACCGTGGTATGGAATACCGCAATACAATTAGTTCAGCTGAGTTCGTCAACGGTTCTCCAGTCAGTTTAACTGGCTTTACAACAACAGATGTGTATACTAATAACCTTGGCAGTATATTTCACTGAAAACGGACGGATCATGTGATAAAAATGACTCCAATCGTGGATATAATGCCGGCTTGCCTGTCAAAATTCCCACAGCAGCTCTAACTGTTTAGCTTATTTACGGAAAACGGGATCTTGACAAAGAGGGAATTGTGATCACATCGTTTCTATGATTAAATAGGTCCCTGATAGGCAACATGATTATCCACCTACCTCCGGCCCCGTTCATCGGTATCTTGCACTTTGTCTGGAGAGGCCGAACAAGTGTACTGTTTTGCTCATAGCATGGAAAACATGCTCCACGGGTTGGAATGTCATGCCAAAGCACACAAGGGATGGAACGTCATGCCAAAGCACACAAGGGATGGAGAACTGAATCTCCGGGTGATTGGTACATTCACAGTTTCTCTATATGTTCTTCCATGAATAAAACATACCTGGTTAAATATAGTGGAGAGATGAAGTACCCTTCCACGTGTTATATTCATAGACACAATAAGTTATAACTCCATGTGAATAAATGAACAAAACCACAGGTGGATCGATTATAAGAAAAAGCATCCGGAAGCACAACGTTCGAAACAGCGTTCTTGACGTGCACGATCTCTGACACTACGTGTCGTAAATTTGGTCTAATTACAACACATATAAGGGAAGTGGGAAGAGGTGCGGACATACTGACTGCGTCACTTGACTTCACAGAATAGTCTTCTGGTTAACCTATTCTAAAGCATATACCAAGAATCTAACGATTCGTGATATGTGTTGTATCTCAGGTACGCTTTTATTGTACCTGTTCATGTGGCCACTTGGATGATATGACCACACGGCCCCTAGCACCGGCATAAGCGGTATTAGATGCAAATCTAGAGAGCTATGATGGAAATGCTCTGACAACTCGTATACTGGTAATTGGTGAGCTGTTTCGCTGTGACAACTCGTACATTGGAGATTGGTGAGCTGTATCGTCGTCAGATGTAAATGACGGCATTTAACACAAATTCCGCATAACTCGGGGCTACCTAGCCGTTTGAATATCATGTTTCATATCTACATTATGTTGAAATGGACGCGGAAATTCTTGTATGGACGACGGCTCAATATTGAATGTCGGATTTGACGCCACGCCAATATACGTATATGTACCCGGCCGGTTGATGTTGTACATCCAAATGTAACGTTTGTTATTTTCTCGATAAATGCCATCCGAATACCCTTTTAAAATGATCTACGATTGTATGAACAACTGTTATGATCACAATTTTCCTCAGTAAGTACGTGTTTGTCCCTTTTTTATTATCCCTCTCTCTCTCGCTGTAACGCGCAGGGACCTAATGTCTTATACATGTATTTTTGACTCGCGAGTACAACGCACCGTGGTCAAATACACGTCGACTGCGGTAATACGTTACTGGGGTAATCGAACGTGTATCCATCTGTATCAAATGGTGAAATTTACAACTATTGTCATGTCCTCATTCAATATGCCGGAAAAGAAGAACCCATTAACGTCTAACTTCCCGTCTCTGTGCTATTCTAGCTTCACGATACCCCCGCTAAACTGTCCTTGTTGTCAAGTAATAGACGTGAATATACTCTCTAAATATAATGGCAACACTACAATGTAAGTGGTTGGACGTCTTATATCTGGAGATCATCATTTTAGATTTGTAACTATTGCCATTTCTAGTACAGTCATCGATACCGTGTATAACGTATTACGAATACAATGTCAATGGTATTCTACAGTCCCGGTTGTCATTGTTGAATGTACGTGAATGTCCATGTTCACCAATAAAAAAGCAATATGTACATTATTTGTTTATTTGTTGTTGTTGTTCTCGTCTTTCATGTCTGTTGATCTGTCTCTTAATATGTTACACGACCCAAGAAACCGAGCCTAGTTTTAGACTCGCGACCTAGCAAGAGATTAGTTTTCTCTCCCCCCCCCCTTTCCCCCAACAGAGTTTACTTTAGCACAATACATTCAGTGAGAGTATTGTCGTTTGCGGAAGAATGTGTAAGTATACGGTAATAAGGTTGCTCGGCTGGGTCTAACGCGCTATAATCTGTTCTCGGCATTTTTAAATACTGATTTTACTCGTAAAAGCTTTAGTCAGATAATGAAAAACATTGTCCCGAGGACTCGCACAGGGAACGAATTTGGCTTAGTTTATGCCATAATTCCCTGAGAGAATCGGTCTCTAATCAAGCCAATACTGTAGCAGCCCTGCCAACTCATTATCTTATTCAGCATCATCTCCCGTTTATTAAGCGTTAGCTTCTCGTCGGTAAGATATAACCCTACTTTCGTGCTGATGAAGCCCTGATGCTGTCAGTGATATAATCACGCTTTCGTTGTAAGGTGTTCATTAGTCAAATTCCCATAACTCCCGCCCGTCTGTGAGGTCATTTTACTTCTGGTCGGTACGTCGGCATCGTTTTCCACCACACTCTTGATGTTCCGTTCAGCGTATACTTAAATGAAATAACCAATAAAAACTCACCGCTAGCCTAGCTCGTTGAAACATTAACGCTCATACATTTATTTCTAAATGAAGCAGCCAATAGTGCCAATTGAACTCTTTGTGACTAAACTTCCCGGTGCGACAGAAGGGCGGACAATATTCTTCTGTGTATCTATTCACTTAGAATAATATATAAAGGGAATATGAACATTGGAGGCAATCGCCCGTGACTGGATAGATCCGTGAGTCTCGTGCATTACAAAATAAATAGCGCTATATGTAGAACTCCATGCATTATGTTGAACTGGCTAACGCATGCATGGTGAACTCATTTGACTCGCAGTGTACATGGTATATCATACATATGTAACTTCCTAGTCTGCCCAGTTAGGTTTCATCACAATTTATGGATCAAATGGTATGTAGTTTTGATGAATAACAACTTAAATTGCCACTTTCCCTATTTACTGTATAACACAGCATTAAGATGAGCATTATGTAAATGTTAGAAGGAAAATTCTCTACACTCTATTCGCGGACCTGTGCGGCTGGTATCTACGTACATTGGGCTTTTCCACAAAATAAGTTGACCTCCATGGAAGTATACAGGGGACGTGATCTTGAAATGTACACTTGAACATAGGCTAAATACCGGCCAATGTGAAGTTTTTTGGTCATGCTTGAAAAACGGCATTACTTTATGTAGTAAATAGCCGTACCATATCTTGAGAAAACTATGTAAACCTTTTACGATAGAGATCATAGTTCTTTTCCAACCGTGTAAGCAAATCATATATATGAAAAATGTCATGAAACATTCATCTTATGCACCTAAATATAAATTTACCCTAAAGCTGATCAACAAAGGTTTGCAGATTTTCAGTGGCCCTTATTACCCATAGGCCAACACTGGCATTACACTTGACTTCATGTACGTTTGCCTGTCCGTTCGTCATTAGGTCCAGCTTACTCCCTCTTTTGTATTTCCAGCTTGGCACAATTCATGAAAGGGTTGGTTATAATACTTTCAAAGATGGCAGTATAGACTTTATCGAATGACTCCTTGAATATTCTATCGAATATTGGTGCGATATGCCTATGCCCTTGAGTATAATCACATGGCAAATATTTTCTCGTGTCATCATGTAACGTTTTCTTTCTTCTCGAGGTGATCGGGTCTAATATAGCATATTGATACATGGGTAGGAACACTGGGGACATAGTGCTGCTATAGTTTATACATGGATAGGAACACAGGGGACATAGTGTTGTCATAGTTTATACATGGGGAGGAACACTGGGGGCATGGTGTTACCATAGTTTATACATGGGTAGGAACACTGGGGACATGGTGTTGCCATAGTTTATACATGGGGAGGAACACTGGGGACATGGTGTTACCATAGTTTATACATGGGTAGGAACAGTTTATACATGGGGAGGAACACTGGGGGCATGGTGTTACCATAGTTTATACATGGGGAGGAATACTGGGGGCATAGTCTTACGATAGTCTATACACGAGAATGAACACTGGGGACATGTTGTTACCATAGTTTATACATGGATAGGAACACTGGGGACGTAGTATTACAATAGTTTATACATGCGTAGGGACACTGGGGACATGTTGTTACCAAACTGTATACATGGGTAGGAACACTGGGGACATGGTGTTATCATAGTTTATACATGGGTATGAACACTGGGGACATGTTGTTACCATAGTTTATACATGGATAGGAACACTGGGGACGTAGTATTACAATAGTTTATACATGCGTAGGGACACTGGGGACATGTTGTTACCAAACTGTATACATGGGTAGGAACACTGGGGACATGGTGTTGCCATAGTTTACACATGAGTATGAACACTGAGGATGTAGTGTTACAATAGTTTATACATGCGTAGGGACACTGGGAACATGGTTGCCATAGTCTATACAGGGGTATCAACACTGGGGACATGGTGATACCATACTTTATACATGGGTATGAACACTGGGAACATAGTGTTACAATTGTTATACATGCGTAGGGGCACTGGGGACATGGTTACCATAGTTTATACATGCATAGGAACACTGGGGACATGGTGTTACAATAGTTTATACATGGATAGGAACACTGGGGGCATGGTGTTACCATAGTTTATACATGGGTATGAACACTGGGAACGTGGTGTTACAATAGTTTATACATGCGTAGGAACACTGGGGATATGGTGTTACCATAGCTTATACATGCGTAGGAAGACTGTGAACGTGTTGTTACCATAGCTTATACATGGGTAGGAACACTGGGGGCATGGTGTTACCATAATTTATACATGGGGAGGAATCCGGGAGACAGTGTTACCTTAGTTTATGCATGAGTATGAATAATGGGGACATGGGGACGCAAGTTTAACTTTTGTTTCCATCGTGAAATTGATTAACAAAGCGACACAACTAGACCTATACCCACGTATTCCATAGAAATCACTCCGCGTTCCAGCGACCACGTAAACTCGTCCACTAATATTGGCACGATGCCAACTTAGACGGGATCAGCATGCCAATATTAGTGGACGAGTTTTTTCCACAACAGAAAGGGGATAAAGATTGTCAAAGTTTACCATATTTTCTCAACCTTTCATTATAAGCTTTGCTGGTAATGAACTTGAGGGGTGCATTAGAATTGAAATAATGTTTTCACCGGAGTGTGGGTGAGTTTATAAATCCCTTGCCCAAAGATTTAAAATTTCCCATACTTACCGTGCGTAAAATAACCATGGAGCACGCCCTATGAAAACTGTATTTCTGAATTTAATGACTGCTTTTGGCAAATATTTTCATAAAAATATATCTTGTCATTTTTTTGGTTCACCGTGTTCGTGACGTATCAAATTTGGAAATCTTTAAATTGTTTCTGATATAAATATTTAGACAAAGCATGGTTGGATCATTGTTACAAAAGCGAAACATAGACAGAGCATTGGAGCTCTGTCGAAGCAGATTGCTTCTTGAATATTTCTACCTGCATTGCAAATGAGTATTATTTCTAGTTAGCTTATGTGAATTGATGCGAACGTCAGTGCAAGAGAGAACGATTTTCCTCTGTCTCTGTCTGTAACTGTCTTTTGTTTACCCTTATATAATTTCTCAGGGATAAAGGTTGTCTTTGTTTGCGAAAAAGAACTTGAGACTATCGAAGTTGCAATGTATCGAGAGAAGAGTACAGATGTCGGACTTCACGACAGGATTTTTAAAATGTCTATATCCGTGTTGTGATAAACACGATAAACAGAGAACATGTCCACCTGCGCAACCCAGCTCGAGTTTGCTCTATCTCATGGACATAATACGTTCGATTTGACTTCCGGGTAGGGCCATGTGATTCACTCAAAGGAGCAGCAGATACCGTCGACATAAGATATTCAAAAGAGACGAACAGTGCTGTTGAAAGATGATCTGCTCGAACTTACATAGTCTGTGTTTCTTGGTTTCTATTGGCTGTCTGTTTGCATTTCTGTTACTCCAACGTACGGTAAGTATGCCCAACTAATAACAATTACAAAGAATTATATGTTTCTTATAATTTCACATAATTCTAAAGTAACTATTCGTTCAGTAGCCCCTAATGCATGGACCGATGATGGGGTGGCCCCAGTATAGTGGCTTGTACACTTTTGCACATTTACTGTACTTCCATAAAGATAATACTTTAACAGGGCCGTTTGGTGTGGTCAGATACTATACACAAAGTTATAGTACCCTGAAAAAATGGGTCTATCAAATTGATTCGGAAATGATCTGAATTTCCAAAATATTTCATCATGGATATGCAGCTGCTGATTGGAAAATTATATTATTCATAGCGCCTGTAAATGTCTTTCATGCAACATAAATCGAGTGAAATAAAACTGAAAAGTTTCGAAATTATGTGAAAAAATCAACGTACAGGTTTATAGTACATTGCGGACATTAAGAGAGGATGTAAATAATGTCTCCAAAACACACTCACACAAACACACACACAATCACATCTACTCAAGTCACACCCTAACATTTCAAATGTGCGCGTATGGTGACACTAAGGCTAGTACAACATGTATATACTGCAACTGTCATTTTTTTACTTTTCCATCACATCCTACGTTTCAGTCGAGCTATAGCAATATTGCATTTGTGTCCCAGATGTCCACACTAAAGCTTGAGCCCCTACACGTATATCTGACAGTATTTGCCCTACATCTTCAATCAACCGGAAACACTATTCAATTTCAGTGCACGAATAAACGCTATTCATTCACAAATACATGTGCATAATATATCGTACATAGCATGTATTCTTGCATCGGTAGAGATCTTGTTGTTGAACTTTCATAACTACCCTCGTCTACAAGCATTTTACTCAAGAAAAACAGATATAGTCAGAATCATAACGTCACGCATATGCTCATGTTTTTACACAAAAAAAACCAGGACTATAAATAAATATCAATCGAAACAAATCTCTAGGGCTTTTCATTACATCGATCGAATCATAGGAAATAGCCTCTGTTTAGTCTACATAAGACTTTCTCTTCTGGAAATCTTGTCATTGACAACCTATTTTACAATCATACTATAAAACACATAACACTGCCTTCCCAATATGGGCGCAGAATATTTAGTATGTAACTTATTCTAGATACTCTCGTGTTAATATCGCATATGACTCCTATACATGTAGCCAGACATTTCATGTTATCTAATTGAGTCAACTGTTGAGAATACAACCTCGTTTTCAAGGGTATCAATAGTAGTTGACAATGATCTATAAAGGTTAGATTATCCCCAAAAGTCTTCAAACCTTCGAAAAAGATTTTCTTTTACAAAATATCCATATAAATTATTCACTCTATGGGTTGGTGAAAGACAAATCATGATAAACTATTTCTTTATATGGAAAATTATCTTTTGAAAATGGGTTGTCATAGAAGATGTCGGCAGACACTGTTATTCGGTAAGCACTTCAGGTAAGCCAAGCAAGTTTATCTAACGGAGGGTAATCAATTAATCAAGTAATTAACTGTCTGTCTTTCTGTTAATAATTAACCAATGATATTGAAAATAAGGTCAAATTTGGACTGTATTTTACATGTAAGTCGCTGGACACCTTTTTCGATTTTTTTTGCAGTCATAAAATGACTTTCAGAATGAAATTTTGCAAAATGAAGCAGACAAAACAACGGTCGATTTTCGTTCAAATAATTCATTTTTAGTAATCAGAAGAACAAACCTGTTGATAACCGATCGGTGCATGTGAGTGGCGAAACTTTCACATCCCACATAATTATTTCTTCATGCATTTCACTCCCAAAACCGTGCCTCTGTGATTTTTTTAATTTCATCTCCGAACATGTCAATTTTAATCTGATCTGATAAAGGATATTTGGATATAGAATGTATATCCATGTATAAACCGTCTGCCTGACGAAGTATTTTCAATTGAATTGAAAATTTTCCCAAACTTATGAGCTGCCGTTCATGACAATATTGTGTAGATATTACAAATATATTTATTTACAATATATGGTCATGTTGAACATATATTATTTAAAGTGTGAAATTATATATGAATTGTTTTCTAATATATGTAAGAAATCACAAAACATTTATTGTTCTTTACAGTAAATAGTTTTCTCCAAATATGATTTTTTTTCAAATAAAATAAAAAAAAAATAAAAATAGATACTTTTACAATATATATACTTTTACAATATATATGATTTATGTACGTTTAACGGAAGTTGATAAATACGCTTAACGGAAGTTCGCTGAGCGCATGTCCGAGTTGTTGTGGCGAGTTCTTCTCTCTTCCACGGGTTCAAATGAAAAATTCCAGATTCATCTGATGAAGGGATCCCTGCTTTATATAGCTTGTCAGAGATTGTTCGTTATGCTCATAGTCTTCATAACACGCTTGTAGCTGCTCTACCGCACTAGCATGGATCTTCGGGAGAACGCCAAACACTGGGCTAAAGCTAAATGCTGTAATGGGCCTAGCAGCTTTTTAAACCGCATGATGCAAAATAAAACTAGAAGAAAGCTGAATAATACTCGAATTTACTGAGCAAACAGAGTCTAATATACCCCTCAGACGTTACCACAAATACACCGAAAATGTATCCCCTTATCAAAATACATAAGGCGGGGCTGCATCAAACAAACTTGACCCGGTCAGTCCAAATATATGGCCAGACCAGTGCGCTAAATGTTCCGGGACGATCTATTATCTCTCAATGCGCGGCATCTTCGCATATCCAAGTCGAACACTACACGTGTTGCCATGGCTAAACATAACACATTATCTGATCAGAATACAGGTTTGGTGATGTCATAGCTATATAAATATTGCGTGATCTATAGTAGGAGAAGTGCAGCTGGCTATTCGAAAGAAATTAACATCAATACCATCACCACTTGCCATATTTGGAAATCACACGGACATCAAAGAAAATCCCCGCCTTCTATCTTGATTGCTATATGACATCACGTGATGGAACAGTAAGTATCACGGTTTTAACAATTCACTCTATTCATTAGGTCAAGGTAAATGACGGAACTTTTTTTTTTTACTATTTAACTTGAAACGTGAAGATGAATTTGGAGCGACCTCTGGGAAACTGGGCCGCTATCTGTATTATATCCTGTTACCGATTACAAAAGAACAGGACACGTCATCGTTGCGATACCACATAGTTTATTAAGGGTATAGATCAAAGATACTGAACCGATCCTGGACAAACAGGCCTACGGCATAATTAAAATCAGACCATTGCGTTTATGGTAGACCGTGGTGGACAAATATCTCTATTATATCTCGAATATATATGCATACTAAATCCAATATATGTCCATATATATCACAGCCAATCACAGAGCAGTTTTATATATGCGTATTAAATGTTTTTGTATGCAGATCAAATCATTTTATATACATATTAATTCAGATTTCATCCCTATATATAAAGAATTTTTCTACATACTAATTTCGATTTAATCTCCATACCAATTCAAATTTATGTCGGACAATAATCATTTATGTCGTACATAAATCAACCAATAGAATCACAGGAATTATGTGCGACATAAATAGCTTCTCTTCCTGCCATAACTTCACTTCCGTGTCCAGATAGACAAGCCATCATAGTCAGTGGGCGATTTGTCGACGGTTATGATACACATCGTGCCATTGATGTGGCCGGTTCTTAGATGTTTCACCGTGATGAGATTTATGAAACAGAGTTCGAGAGTATTATTACTACAATGGTTTTATTTATTCATTAATATATTTATTCAATAAATAACCAACGTACCCGAATACAATTACATGTTATCAAAAAGATATATACAGTTTGAGAGTTAAGAACAAAATATATAATATTCGTATTGAGCTTAGCTTAACAAGTGCAAGCTTAAAAGTTAGGAACTTTGTTTAAATCGTTAACAGACATCATATATAGAATGGGAAAACTGTTAGTGAGGGCGTAAACGAATGTTCCAGGGTATACGATTAGTTGTTTGTATTCTGAATTGCTGATACATCGTAATTAAAACGCTGCTTTGGACGTGAAAAGAGCAAGGTCCGCACTTCGATGTATGTGAATCGACCTGTGTATGAAGATGGGTAAAGACATCGTTATATTCTACGAATGAGTATTTTCTATTAATTCAACAATTTTGTATGTAAAGTTGCTATGGCTTACGAGGTTTCCTCGGAGGAACATAGAAAAAATACGACCCAGAATATAAGCACAGTTAAACCGTGCATTGGCAATGCGATGTGAAAGGGGTGGCTATAAGAGTGTATACAATCTCAATATGGCTACAATCTTTGCACAGGGTAAATTATCGTGACCCTTTCCAGCTATGAAAACGGCAAGCGGCTACCAAGCTATCGGAAATATAAAATCTTGTCCCGAATGTCAACAAAGAAAGGTCCCACATGTTAGGTCAGAAGTCGGATTCAACTTGTGGGAAGGAAAGCGGGGGGATCCTCCATGCCCCCAGTTCCCAAAACTGGAAGCTAGGTCTCACCCAATGAAATACTATAACAAATCTGAAATATAATTTGCTCTTATTTTCGTCCGAATAAAAACATGGACCTGGGTGACAATAACTTTCTTGCCTCTGCTCTCGCAGTGTTTGAGTCTGAAGGAAAACCTTGGTCCTGGTTGACAATGACGGTCGACAATAAATTTCCCGCCACTTCTCTCGCAGTGTTTGAATAAATTTTTCGCCACTACTCTCGCAGTGTTTGAGTCCGAAGAAAAACATTGGTCCTGGTCGACAATAAATTTCTTGCCCTCATTCTCGCAGTGTTAATAAATTTCCCGCCACTTCTCGCAGTGTTGGAATAAATTTTCCGCCTTTGCTCTCGCACTGTTGGAGTCAGAGGAAAAAACCTAATGGCCCTGGTCGACAATGACGGTCGACAATTAATTTCTTGCCCCTTCTCTCGCAGTGTTTGAGTCCGAGCAGAAAACATTGGGCGTGGATGACAGAGTTAGGTGCAGGATTGGCTTTTTTTTAGATACTTTTCAAATTTCCTATGCTTCAACATGGTGCTATATAGCATACTTGGCAATATTGTGCAGATATTTTTGCTAAACTCCGCAGTAGGCAGAAAAGTGGGTTACTTTAATATCATCTATATTTAATATTTAGCACTTTTATAATCTAGTCTAATTAGAATATATTCGCATTAAAATATCTGTAACACCGTGTCGGAGAAAGGACAATATATTCAATATTTAGTACCTTTATAATATTATCTAATTAGAATAGATTCGCACATAAATATGTAGCTGACGTCTGAGAACAGACAATATATTGAATATTTAGCACTTTGCTAATATCATCTAATTAGAAGAGAATCGCAGTTAAGTATCTATCTGGCGTCTGAGAAAAGACAATATATTCAATATTTAGCACCTTTATAATATCATATAATTAGAAAAGATTCGCACTTAAATATGTAGCTGGCGTCTGGGAAAGACAATATATTCAATATTTAGCACTTTTTATAATCTATACTAAATAGAAGAGATTCGCAGTTAAATATCCACAAGAGTCTTTTCAGAGAAAAGACAATATATTCAATATTTAGCACTTTTATAATCTACTATAATTAGAAGAGATTCGCATTAAAATATCTGTAACACCGTGTCGGAGAAAGGACAATATATTCCATATTTAGCACCTTTATAATATTATCTAATTAGAATAGATTCGCACATAAATATGTAGCTGACGTCTGAGAACAGACAATATATTGAATATTTAGCACTTTGATAATATCATCTAATTAGAAGAGATTCGCAGTTAAGTATCTATCTGGCGTCTGGGAAAAGACAATATATTCAATATTTAGCACCTTTATAATATCATATAATTAGAAAAGATTCGCACCCAAATATGTAGCTGGCATCTGGGAAAAGACAATATATTCAATATTTAGCACTTTTATAATCTATACTAAATAGAAGAGATTCGCAGTTAAATATCCACAAGACCCTTTTCGGAGAAAAGACAATAAATTCGATATTTAGCACTTTTATAATCTACTATAATTAGAAGAGATTCGCATCAAAATATCTGTAACACCGTGTCGGAGAAGGGACAATATATTCAATATTTAGCACCTCTATATTATCATCTAATTAGAATATATTCGCATTTTAATATATAGGTGACGGTTGAGAGCAGACAATATATTGAATATTTAGCACTTTGATAATATCATATAATTAGAAAAGATTCGCAGTTAAGTATCTATCTGGCGTCTGGGAAAAGACAATATATTCAATATTTAGCACCTTTATAATATCATATAATTAGAAAAGATTCGCAGTTAAATATGTAGATGGCGTCTGGAAAAGACAATATATTCAATATTTAGCACTTTGATAATATCATATAATTAGGAGAGATTCGCAGTTAAATATCCACAAGACCCTTTTCGGAGAAAAGACAATATATCCAATATTTAGCACTTTTATAATCTAATATAATTAGAAGAGATTCGCATCAAAATATCTGTAACACCGTGTCGGAGAAAGGACAATATATTCAATATTTAGCACCTTTATAATATCATCTAATTAGAATATATTCGCATTTAAATATGCAGGTGACGTTTGAGAGCAGACAATATATTGAATATTTAGCACTTTGATAATATCATCTAATTAGAAGAGATTCGTAGTTAAGTATCTATCTGGCATCTGGGAAAAGACAATATATTCAATATTTAGCACCTTTATAATATCATATAATTAGAAAAGATTCGCAGTTAAATGTGTAGCTGGCGTCTGAGAAAGACAATATATTCAATATTTAGCACTTTGATAATATCATATAATTAGAAAAGATTCGCAGTTAAATATGTAGCTGGCGTCTGGGAAAGACAATATATTTAATATTGAGCACTTTGATAATATCATATAGTTAGAAGAGATTCGCAGTTAAGTATCTATCTGGCGTCTGGGAAAAGACAATATATTCAATATTTAGCACCTTTATAATATCATATAATTAGAAAAGATTCGCACTTAAATATGTAGCTGGCGTCTGGGAAAGACAATATATTCAATATTTAGCACTTTTATAATCTACTATAAAATGACGTCACTGTGACGTCATCAAGTCGGCCATCTTGGATTTTTTTACATTTTGTGGTAGAGCTTGACCCAAGGATATAGTGTGGTAAGTTTCAGCCCCCTAGCTCAAGGGGTCAGAAAAATAATTAGGGGGTCCATTCCGCCCCCCCCCCCGCCGTAGGCCACGACAGGTCCCCAAAAGCCCAGGCCAGATAGGGTTAAACAGTCTATATACCAGCACATGCGCGTTGTTTAACCAGGAAGAACGATAGAATAATCTTATTGTCTGAGTGGAGTTGCACAGACCACAAATGAAAATGTACTTGCGACTGTCTTAAAACTTACATAACAGCGCATGCGCGTTGTTTAACCAGGAAGAGCGATAGAATAATCCCTGTTTTTGTCAGAGGAGTTGCACAGACCAGCAAATAAGGGGTAGGACTGCCTTAAACCTCTTTAATCACCAATCCTTGCAATATTGAAAATATGTAGCATTTGTGCTAATTATACAATATATTTTCTTTAAGGGGAGGCAATCGGACAATTTGAGCTGCGATTTAGAAGAAATATTCAATATTTATCATGGATGCAATTTAGAAGAAATATTCAATATTTAGTATTTGTGCTAATTATACAATATATTTTCTTTCGGGAGAGGCAGTCCGACAATTTGCGTTTGCGAGTTATCATGAATATTGAATATTTCTTCTGGCTGCAATTTAGAAAGAATATTAAATATTTAGCAATTGTGCTAATTATACAATATATTTCATTTGGGAACAGGCAAGTCAAAGTGTTAACTAGCAATAATCCTAGAAATTATCTTCAAAGTAGCACACCCTTTTCTAAATATCACTGATTTTAGAAATTATTTGCGAAGTAGCAGATCTGCTAAATAGCATGCGAGACAATAATAACCATTCCTGCACCTTAATGGGATGACAATGACGGTCGACAATAAATTTCCCATCCTTACTCTCGCAGTGTTTGAGTCCGAGCAGAAAACATTGGTCCTGGTTGACAATGACGGTCGACAATAAATTTCCCGCCACTTCTCTTGCAGTGTTTGAATAAATTTCCCGCCACTGCTCTCGCAGTGTTTAAGTCAGAGCAGAAAACCTTGGTTCTGGTTGACAATGACGGTCAACAATAAATTTCCCGCCACTTCTCTCGCAGTGTTTGAATAAATTTCCCGCCTTTACTCGCGCAGTGTTTAAGTCAGAGCAGAAAACCTTGGTTCTGGTTGACAATGACGGTCGACAATAAATTTCCCTCCCTTTCTCTCGCAGTGTTTGAGTGCGAGTAGAAAACCTTGGTCCTGGTCGACAATGACGGTCGACGATAAATTTCTTGCCCTCACTCTCTGTGTTTTCTAGTCCGAAGGAAAACTTTGGTTCTTGCCCCTACTCGCGCAGTACATAAGTCCGAAATAAAACATTGGTCCTGGTTGACAATGACGGTCGGCACTAAATTTCCCGCCACTTCTCTCGCGATGTTTGAATAAATTTTTCACCACTACTCTCACAGAGTTTGAGTCCGAAGAAAAACATTGGCCTGGTCGACAATGACGGTCGACAATAAATTTCTTGCCCCTAATCTCGCAGTGTTTAAAAACATTTCCCACCACTATTCTCGCAGTGTTTGAGACCGAAGGAAAACAGTGGTCCTGGCCAACAATGTAGGTCACAAATAAATTACCCGCCTCTACTCCCAGTGCTCTAATCTGAAGAAAAACCTTGGTTCTGTTCGACAATGATGGTCGACAATAAATTTCCAGCCCCTCGTAACTCTTGCAGTGTTTGAATAAATTTACCGCCACTACTCTTTCAGTGTTGATGTCCGAAGGAAAACATTAGTCCCGGTCGACAATGACGGTCGACAATAAACTTTCCGCCACCTCTCTCACAGTGTTTTAATAACTTTCCCACCATTACTCTCACAGTGTTTGAGTCCGAAAAAAAAACATTGGTCCTGGTCGACAATGACGGTCGACAATAAATTTCTTGCCCTTACTCTTGCAGTGTTTATTTGGAAGGAAAACCTTGGTCCTGGATGCCAATGACGGTCGACAATGAATTTTCCGCCACTCCTCATTCAGGGTTTAAAACAATTTCCCGCCACTACTCTCGCAGTGTTTGAGACCCAAGGAAACACTGGTCCTGGCCAACAAAGTAGGTCAAAAATAAATTACCCGCCACCACTCTCAGTGCTCTAGTCCGAAGAAAAACCTTGGTTCTGGTCGACAATGACGGTCGACAATAAATTTCCCGCCCCTACTCTCGCAGTGTTTGAATAAATTTACTGCCAATACTCTCGCAGTGTTGGAGTCCAAAGGAAAACATTAGTCCTGGTCGACAATGACGGTCGACAATAAATTTCCCGCCACCTCTCTCGCAGTGTTTGAATAAATTTACCGCCGTTACTCTCACGTTCACAGTGTTGGAGTCCGAAGGATAACATTGGTCCTGGTCAACAATAAATTTCGTGCCCTTACTCTTGCAGTGTTTTAGTCGGAAGGAAAACCTTGGTCCTAAGGATGACAATGACTGTCGACAGTAAATTACTCACAATTACTCTCTGTGTTCTAGTCCGAAGAGAAACCTTGGTTCTGGTTGACAATGATGGTTGACAATACCTTTCCCTCCCCCACTCTCTCGCAGTGTTTGAATAAATTTACCACCACAACTCTCGCAGTGTTGGAGTCCGAAGGGAAACATTAGTCCTTGTCGACAATGACGGTCGACAATAAATTTCCCGCCACTTCTATCAGTGTTTGAATAAATTTCCTGCCACTACTCAGTCTTCAAACATCAATGCCCGGTTGTAGTTCCGCCATTATCTTCGTACGGGTCACGTGATCCCTGATACGTTGCCGACCACGTGACACATACAAATTTAATGGAGGAGAAATACAACCGGCTGTTGATGTTTGAAGACTGATTGCAGACGGATGAGCTCTTCATGGCAAACAAACTCTTTGCCGAACTCGATAAATCTAATAGACAGAGAGTTGGGATGGGTTGTTTTATTGCCGGATAGAGCCATGGAGCCATGTGATCCCGGAGTGTACATGTAAGTCCATGAAGAGGACTCATCGCCGAGTGTAGGAACGAACGAAGCCATGTCAACTTGGCTATTGTTTTGCTCGCTATTTTTAGCCCTATAACCAGTCTGGAATTTCATTGGTCGACTCTCCAGTCCTGGGTGACTGGAGTTGTAAAACAACGGGTTTGCGGAGAAGGCAGAAAGCATTGGTCGTATGTCAAGGGCAGATAATCCAGTGGGCGGGAGATGACTTTTGAGGTTAATTTCGACCAATCGTCGCTGGTCATATTGTATAGCCCGGCATATAAAATTCTGAAATAAGTGTTTTGGCCGGGGAGAATGAATTGCTCTCCTCAATGTAAGATTTAGATATTTAAAGCGACGATCTTCCGAAGCTTGGTCCATGCACTTGGGAAGTAATAAACGGATGGCGTTTGGAAAGATAGGCTTTTTTTTAGAATGGTTTGAAAACGACCGTGTTGAGTGGCTCTATTCCCAACTCTCTTTTGTTCTATGTCATAGAGGAAGGCTAGGGTTGATAATTAAAAACTGTAGTAACTCGGCTTGACATAATATGGCGATAACTTTAATTGAGCCAAAGATGGAAAAGAAATACACTAAGAAAAAAAGAAAAAAATATATTTAAAAAAATCTATAAATAGATATTTGTTAATTTTCATAATTTATTGAAAAAAAATATTTGTAAACAAAGACCATGATCCAACATCCCACGGCACAGACCAGGCAACTGTGGCTTGGGCAAGGAAGATTTATGCAAAAATTGGACAACGGCTTACCATTAATTGAGTTGTAGTCGCATAGAATTACGTTCATGATCATAATATTTATTCCCAATGAACATGCCATGCTTGTTCTTAAGCCGGACACAAATTCTAATACAATCTGTAACCATCTGGGTCATTGATACGCGGGAAGACTGATGGATGGCAATGACAACAAAAAAAGAAGTGCACGCAAATGATTCTAATAGTTCCATACTGTCCGCTTCAGCCAACATTCTCCACAGCTGGTGTATTTTTCCGCTTGCTGAAACGTTATCAAGCTCTCTCACTGCAACTCCAGATAGTGGAGAATTTGTCCGCTCTATTTTTCGTTGGCCGCTGTCAGAAAAATTGTTCTTTGAAAAGTTACACGGCGAAGACGAAACAATCGTCTCCTTCTTCTGTGGCCATGAAACTGTCTACATCCGCAGAGAAGAATGAACAATATGACAGCAGCAAACGCTGCAGAGTATTTTTGGAAAGCTGGAAAGCAGAATTTCCATGAGCACAGGAAATTGAAGTCAAACGTGATGGCCAACAACAACAACAACAACAAATGAACATTGTTTGTAATTGTGTATGAAGAGATGTTCATATACACACCCACTTTCTCGGGATGTTCTGACCCTACAGCTTCCTGAGTATAGGAGTTATTATAACATCACTATATGTACTAACATGTACCTCATAGCAGTTGTTTCGGATAATTTCTGGAATAAATCTTATGCATATCTCCCAGGATACAGCAAGGTGAAGCAGCAGAATTGAAGACCCATGCATTTATTTATGGCTGCAGTTCCTATAGAAAACAGAAAATATAGTCTGGACAATAGACCAGGTCAGAGCAAAGGACTAACTGGGAAAAATATCCCAATTAGGATATTAAATCCAAGTTAGGATATTGAATTGGGATATTTTGACCGATTTTCATACTGAACGGCAATGGCGAATATCGGCATCTAAACTGGGTCCTGCTAAATACAGCCCGGGATCGCCCCGAACCGCCCGGGGCCGTCCGGAAATCGACCGGCACCACACGGGTTCGAAGGTTCAACTTGACATTCTGTATTATTTTCTTCTGTGGATCATTCCACGTGTAACACTTAAGAATGTGGCTTCCCATTTTTTTAAAATTCATAGTCGGAAGATGGAAAGCTCGAGATCGCTCCTGTATTCCCGCATTCCAACTCACAAAATTTTGAGTAAAAAGATGGAAAGCTCTACATTGCTCCCGTATTCCAGCGTTATGTAATTTGAAAGTAAGATGGAAAGCTGAAACTGGACACTTTTTCTGTTGATATATAGACTTTAAATTTCGCTAAGTTCAGCGCTTAGCTTTTTCACCAAATTTATATATTTGGTTTTATAATATTCGATATTTATCAATAAATTAAATCAGAAAATGACAACATGAATTCCACGGTTACGGGAATCATGATCTGGTTTTAATCTTCACAGCACCCGTTAGTGAAAATATGTAGTCGAGATTTCTATTGCTTAGAATTGAGGTATATTACAGCATGTTCATCATGTTTATAATTTATTAGAAAAATAATTCGCGTCTTCTGTTTTATATAGTTATATTTCCGAAGATATATGTTAGGAACAGAGGAAAAAAGGCATGATAATATTCGGCTAAGAATTCAGCCGTAACGCGGTCTCTTTTGCGGGTAAGCGTAGTTTTCCGTGGAATTCATAACAAACGTAACACGTTAGTCGTATAATGACAATACGACCTTCAAACCGGGGATAGCGCTGAATCTTAACAGTCTGTATGACATTGGTGGCCCCGGGCGGTAAGATTATGTCCCGGGCGGTTCCGGTCGGTCCCGGGCAGTGTTTAGCATGACCGTCTAAACTATAAACACAAGATAGAATTTACTTCATAAAACTGCCAATGCGACTGTATAATATTGCCGATTTTTTCTGGCCGACATTTATTATTTTCTCTAATATCTATTTTCATTTTTCATCTTGTAATCCAGGCTACCCACAAGGAATAAAATACATGTAGCTGATAATGTATCAAATTAAGAAGGAACAATCTAATAAAATTGTCCAGAGATTTATTATTTTATATTTATGAGCATTTCGACCGACACCTGAAACTTCAGGGCAAGTTAATCTCATTCAGGGCAACCAGACTGTCAGTTTTACTTGCCCTGATGGGCAACCACCTAAGAAAGTTAAGTTACACCACTGCATGCAACTGGACATCTGTCAAAATGGTCTATTCATATAACAGCATAACCACTGAGCTTTATCATGTTCGAGAGTATAGCTGTAGGAGTAGCAGAGGGACATCATTATGGGGGACGTCAATATTATGGGGGGGGGGGGGTAGACTGGGGTTGGACAGACCTGTAGGGGTGGCTCGCTCGCTCCCTCCCTCAGATGGGGGTACCTGGAAAATTTTGGAATTTTAGACGTGATTAATGCACTTTGGCACTTCTGAGAAGCTTGAAAGCAGTAAAATATTTCACAATCAAAATTTTATTCAAACCAGGTCATGAGAGCTAAAAAATGTCAATCATGCAGTTTTCCCCTCAGAAATAATTCTCGACGTCGATAATATTTTTCAATTATACCCACCCTATTTCCACCAACGATGTGAAAGGTCAATAGTTAGGAGATCTGAACAGGTTGATGTGGGGACAAGGGACTATACTCATCGAAAATTTGAGAATATTTCAAATTTCAGATGGTTCTCTCCACTATCAGATACCAAAATGCACTCTTGTTCCTCCAGAGGCACGCAAATACAGTCCCTCTGGCTGGAATACCGCACTGGGTCTGTATTTCATGCAATATTCAGGCCTCCCACTGGGATTTTCCAAATAAGGACATTTTCAAACAAAAAGTAGAACAAAATTTTTTGAAATATACACAATTGTTACATGAACATGTTCGTCTTCGCATATCCAAGTCAAACACTACACATGTTGCCTTGGCTACATATTGTCTGATCAGAATACAGATTTGGTGATATAGCTCTATATATTCAGTGGTCCATATCAGGGGAAGTGCAATGTATGACGGCTTTAAAATTTAAATATGGTTGGCTATTTGAAAGAAATTAAAGTGATTGTAAATCCATCAAATGAAAGACCATGGCGAAGTGTCAGAAAGTATTTATTGTAATTTTTTTACGATTTTATTACACAGAGTAAACTGCAAATAAAGCATGGTGATCTGTTGCAATCATTGTCTAGGTCCAGTGATGGCACACTGCCTTAATAAATATATTTCAAACTTTGTATACACTTTCCAATGCTTAATTCAAGCTTAAGGTGTGTATACATGTACTTCGAGACTCACTGTTCCAATGTGCATGTTTCACCAAATCACAGGCAGACATAAAAGAAAATCATCGCTGCATAGTGTTGGCAAGCGCCTATCTTGATTGGCTATATTCCTACGAAGTAGGCTACCATCTGCAAATTGTTCGGTAGTCAGTGAGTGAGTCCACCCGAATCATTTCATCGGCAAAATAAGGAGAACCGTTGGCATCAGAACCTTGATTTTTGGCATGAACATGCATTAGGGCATTGTTACCAGCAAGTTCTGAGCTGACTGAATTCTGATGAAAATTTGATTTATAATTATTTTATTATTATTTAATGATGGCTCAGCGAGTGCTCTGTCATGCCAATCGGGAACCCTTGGCTGTATGCTTCACTGTGGTTTTTGAATGTTCCCTGATACGGCATATCACGTTGGACACAACGGTTCTCGTAAAATCACCGAAGTTAAGGGACTTTGAGCCCGGTCAAAACTTGGATGGGTGACCTCGTGCTGTACTGCTGGGCTGATAAGTGTCCAGGGTAATAGGAACTGAGGGCGATAATAGTTGCTACACTAATGACTCACCAGCGGTGACGTCTGGGAAAGTTAATAGTACCCACTGTCAATTAGAGACTGCTATACAAATTCTCTCACGGTAGCACATAGGGCCCCAAGTCATCTCTGGAGTACACACTTAAATCATATCAAACCCTACTTAGTCACACGGCCATGTTTTAAATGAAATAAATAAAGATAAATGCAAATATTTCTAATTCATACGAAGTAGGCTCTCATTTGCAAATTGTCCGGTAATGAGTGAATGAGCGAGTCCATCCGAATCCTTTCGTCGGCAAAATAAGGAGAACTGTTGACATTAGAACCATGATGCTTGGCATGAAGGTGCATTAGGGGGCTGTTACCAGCAAGTTCTGAGCTAACCTACTTTTGATGAAAAGTTCGGGTGATTTTTGATTAAAATCACCGGTGAATCCGACTTGGGCAGTGCTCATCTTAATATGGGCAGGATTTCAACTTGGGGGTGGGGGATTTCCTAGAGTTCAGTTCCGGAGTCCTGCTGCCTACCCTACTTCGTAGGTCCTGTGACGTTAGTCACACTGCCATGTGACACCACGTGCGTTTCCCGGTTTGAGCAATTTACTCTTTCATCAGGTCAAGATAAATGATGAGACATTAGTGTACATGTACACGCAGTTTTAGCTTGAAAGGTGAAGATCATGGAACCCCATATTTGTTTATATGCTAAAATGTTGTAAGAGGTTATATTATTTCATTATGATTAGAGAATGTACCTGTGCTATATACATGTATGATATGAAACATTAAATTTTGGTTCAAATTTTGAGGGTTTCGTCTTAGTAATTTGTCACTGATAATGTACATACATGTACACCTGTACTTGGAAAGTTTGCTGAACCGGTCAGCTTTCATTGGATGAGTTTGACACAAGTTTGATGTGATTCGAGAATGTGTATGCGCTATTTAAGAAATATGACATGAAATATGAATTTTTGTCCAAATTATCGCAGTTTAGACTTTGTACATTTCCATTGATAAGGTTTCTGTTACGCAAAAAATTGCATGTATCATGGAAAATTCGCTCTACATATGTTTTCAATATAATGCTGCAGCTTCAGCCGGAGACCCTGCAAGGCGAGATATTGGGTTTCTCAGAATGCTTGTTTTATATTGCATATTAGTACTGATGGATACTTTGAATATCAAATCCTGGGAGGAAATATCGGAAGATACCATCTTCAGCCTTCGACACTTCTGGCTAAACCAATCCAGACCTCCAAAGCAAATTGTAATCGACCGGAGAGGGATGTCCATGGTGAAGTGGTGTGTATGTGCATGACACGAACACAGCACAGTCAATTTGAAATGATCAAGCCCGTCAACCAAATTGTGCCGCCAAATCAGTGAGCGTAGGCATGCATGTATGTCTAAACTAAAAACACTACCACACAGATCATTGTTTCAGAGCCTGGAGAATACATATTCCTTCTCAGGATTTGATCCTCAGAGTAACCGGTGGATGGATGTACTTGGGCATGTACAGCATCTATATTCCCCCCAAAGAAAACAAACAAAGAATTCAAAGGAATTAACAATTTTTGAAACATGTATACTGTAGATCAATTACATAGCACATGTGCATGTAAAATGATGCCATGAAGAGGTGAACATTTTATGGAGATAAAATAACTAGACGGATTTTTACCCCTCAGCCATTTTGACCTTGGGGTATTGTCGTCGCCATGTACGTCCGTCCATCCATTACCGCATTCTAGGCAAAACCGCTTGAGACAACCACCAAATTTTGAACACTGCCTATTGAAAGTGGCTCCCCTCTGCCCATATTTTAGAGAGATATTAACAGATATATTAATTTCTCTGTCCTATATCCTTGAATGTAACCAGCTATATCTGTAGAACTGTGTTCGATATAGCTACTATATTTTGAAAACTTATTTATACTGTTGTATTCTAGAAGCCAACAAAAAGTTACTTGCCTTGGCTCTTATTTTACAGAGTTATGCCTCTTTTCGGGTGCAGTTATCTCTGATTTTGTGATATATAAGCTTGAATGTAACCAGTTATATATAATTAACAGTGTTTGGTACGGCTACCAGATTATGAGGAAACTTTTTTATCCAGTTGTCTAGATGCTTACAAAAAGTCTTGGCCCATATTTTATGGATTTATGCCCCTTTCGGATGTAAATATCTCCGATTTTGTGATGTGTAGTTGTAACCAGTTATACATGTATCTGAAGAACTGTGCTCAATACAGCTACCAAATTTTTGTGAACTTATTTATCTACTTGTATTCTGAAAGCCTACAAAAAATTATGACCCTTTTTGTGTATTGATCTAGATATGATTAAGTTGCTGTTTATATATCTGCAGAATTGATGATATTTTCTGAAAAGGACAATTCTGGATGATTAGTATAGCCATAATATGTTGCACATTCTCGGCATATTACTCAATTGCTTGGGGGAAGCCTAGGGGTTTTGTGAGTCTCAACCTCATGTTGAAATCTGAACCAGTGGTTTCTGCCACAGCTTGCTGACAATCACTATAAACTGTTGCTGCTACAATTAGATGACAGGACAGTAGAATGTGTCCCATGTACAGTGCTACACATACTGACTTATCCAATATGGGAATGAGCCTTGTGAATTAAGTCAGGCTAAATCTGTAAAGCACTGATTACGAATGGCTGAAAGGGTGAAGGACATATGTAAGAAAAAATATTACAAAAAAAATCCTCCTCTCCGCTACACCCATCTTCACTTTATCCAGCCAATTTCTACGTTCCCACTTCGAACCTGCCTTGATTTATCTGACCCTTCAGCGCAATCTAGCCCCAGAACTCACTTTAGCTGCGAAAACTGACCTCTGGCCTAGTGGATTTCTGGGAGCAGAAACGGAAATGTCGCACTTGTTTGTTTACTTTCTTATTTATTCTACTTTTTATATGTTTTGTACTCTGTCCCAAATGGGATGCTCAGTGCAATAAAGAATCTTATCTTATCATGCACACAATTAATTTTCGGCGGAACCAATCTCGCATTCGTCTATTTCCGTATTGGCGGAAATTAGCCCAGTTGTTGAGTTCTGGTGATAGATTGCTATTATTCAACTAAACAGAGAAATAGTTTTGTATAATTTGAATGAGTTATGTTCGTTTGGTTAAAATTAAATGAATTTCACAATAAAATGCATCCGGATCTCTCGATTATCAAAGGCACTATTTCTTAGCCGGCTCACTGCGTGATCGTCATACGCTCCCCACCAGTGGGGATTTGTGCGTTCTATGTGAGAGGCTTGTTCCGCCAATACGGAAATAGCCGAACGTGAGATTGCCCTTCAGCGTTCAAAATCCGAGGTGTAAATTTCACCAGTTAACGACAGAAGAACCAATCAGAACGTACACATCCATTGTGAGTGAAGTCACATAGAGTGACATCATCCTCTATTAGCGGCGTCCTTCCTCCTAATATGGTGCCCACTAATTAGGTCAGCCAATCAATAACGCTCCTGTGCGACCCATTTCGAATTTCAAATGTTTTCGAGGTCAGTGACGTTTCGTGTCTATTTATAAGTTATTTGAACATTGAAGGAGTCCTGATATATCAAGGAAAGTTCGAAGTGGGAACGTAGAAATTGGCTGGATAAAATGAAGATGCGCTACACCACACTACTCTCAATTAATTCTGATCAAGGACAAATAATCTGATCATGCCATTCAGCTGGTTTCATGGAACAATATCCACTGCCTAGTTTTACCAATTTGATCAACCTAGTCTGATATTAATGGATGCAATGAGAATTAAGAATAATGAATTTTAGCTCTCTGTGTATCAGCTACATGTAATTGCGTTCACTCACTAACTCCATAATATTTCTTGGTTAAACAAATGTTGAGCATTAAAAAAACTTAGGAATGCAAATACAATATAGCTTTACAACTTTTTTTGAAACTGTCATTGAAATAGAGTTATTATCCAAAAGTACAATATGTATGAATTTTTAGGGAGCCAGAATTACAGGTACATGTATCAAGTAATATCTATATCATTAGAATGACAGTCCCTCTATATAGTATTTCTTGGTTAAACAAGTGCTGAACAATAGTTAAACTTAGAAATGCAGATAAAACATGAGGCAGCACCTAAAAGGTGCAACAACCCCTCAGCCGAACAGTTCTAGTCCATGTATATTGATACATGTACACAATGAATGGAAAATGCATATGTAAAAGCCTGAAACATTTGTTGAATGCGGAAGATGCTTTAGCAGTGGTTAAAATATGATAAATTCAGTGTGGGATGTTGGATGCATTGGAGGACTATTATAAATAATTTGACGAAAAATATGGCGGAAGAACATGCCGATGACAAGACCCCAGCAGCATAGGCTGAGCTGTAAAAACTAATTTCAAAACTATTTGATATTAGAGCTGAAATGAATATTTGGATACACATTTTCTCGCATCCTCTTTACCCCAGGAGTTTTCTTTGTACATCAAAGAACCCCTGGTACAATTGGTCAGTAAATTCAAACTCCTCAACAAGGCAGCAAGCATGCTAAAGTGGTGCACTAAATTAGATCATCAGGTAATAAAATTCTATTCAAATATCGATTGGCTGATCACAGGTTCACTGCATTAATTAGAATTCTACAAGCACTACAACAGTATTCATTTCCACCAAGAACGGTTGTTGAAATTTATTCAAACACTGCGAGAGGAGTGGCCGACATTTTTTTAAAAACTGCGAGAAAAGTGGCAGGAAATTTATTGTCGACTATCGTTGTCATCCAGGACCAAGGTTTTCTGCTTGGAATCAAACACTGTGAGAGTAAGGGCGGGAAATTTATTGTCGACCATCACTGTCGACCAAGACCAAGGTTTTCTGCTCGGAATCGAACACTGTGAGAGTAGGGACAAGAAATATATTGTCGACCATCATTGTCGACCAGGATCAATGTTTTCGGCTTTGGACTGAAACACTGCGAGAATAGTGGCGGGAAATTTATTCAAACACTGTGAGAGTATAGGGTCAAGAAATTTATTGTCGACCGTCATTGCCCGACCAGGATCAAGGTTTTCTTCACGGACTCAAACACTGCGAGAGTAAGGGCGGAGAATTTATTCAAACACTGCGAGAGAAGTGGCGGGAAATTTATTGTCGACCGTCATTGTCAACCAGGAACAAGGTTTTTCTTCGGACTCAAACAATGCGAGAGCAATGACGGAAAATTTATTCGAACACTGCGAGAGAAGTGGTGGGAGATTTATTAACACTGCGAGAATGAGGGCAAGAAATTTATTGTCGACCGTCATTGTCGACCAGGACCAAGGTTTTCCTTCGGACTCAACACTGCGAGAGTAGTGGCGGGAAGTTTATTCAAACACAGCAAGAGAAGTGGCGGGAAATTTATTGTCGACCGTCATTGTCAACCAGGACGAATGTTTTCTGCACGGACTTCAACACTGCGAGAATAAGGGAGGGAAATTTGTTGTCGACCGTCATTGTCAATCAGAACCAAGGTTTTCTGCTCGCACTCAAACACTGCGAGAGTAGTGGCGGGAAATTTATTCAAACACTGCTACATAAGTGGCAGAAAATTTATTGTCGACCGTCATTGTCAACCAGGGCCAATGTTTTCTGCTCGGACTCGAACACTGCGAGAGTAGAGCAAGAAATTTATTGTCGACCGTCATTGTCATCCACGACCAAGGTTTTCTGCTCGGACTCGAACAGTGCGAGTGAAGGGGCAAGAAATTTATTGTCGACCGTCATTGTCGACCAGGATCAATGTTTTCCTTCGGACTCGAACACTGCGAGAATAGTGGCGGGAAATTTATTCAAACTCCGTGAGAGTAGAGTCAAGAAATTTATTGTCGACCGTCATTGTCAACCAGGATCAAGGTTTTTCTTCGGACTCAAACAATGCGAGAGCAATGATGGAAAATTTATTCCAACACTGCGAGAGAAGTGGCGGGAAATTTATTAACACTGCGAGAATGAGGGCAAGAAATTTATTGTCGACCGTCATTGTCGACCAGGACCAAGGTTTTTCTTCGGACTCGACACTGCGAGAATAGTGTCGGGAAATTTATTAAAACTCCGTGAGAGTAGGGTCAAGAAATGTATTGTCGACCGTCATTGTCGATCAAGGTTTTCTTCTCGGACTTAAACACTGCGAGAATAAGGGCGGAAAATTTATTCAAACACTGCGAGAGAAGTGGCGGGAAATTTATTGTCGACCGTCATTGTCAATCAGGAACAAGGTTTTTCTTCGGACTCGAACAATGCAAGAGCAATGATGGAAAATTTATTCGAACACTGCGAGAGAAGTGGCGGGAAATTGATTAACACTGCGAGAATTAGGGCAAGAAATTTATTGTCGACCGTCATTGTCGACCAGGACCAAGGTTTTTCTTTGGACTCAACACTGCGAGACTATAGTGGCGGGAAATTTATTCAAACACAGCAAGATAAGTGGCGGGAAGGACCAAGGTTTTCTGCTCGGACTTCAACACTGCGAGAGTAAGAGCGGGAAATTTATTGTCGACCGTCATTGTCATCTACGACCAATGTTTTCTGCTCAGACTCATTCACTGCGAGATAAGGGGCAAGAAATTTATTGTCGACCGTCATTGTCGACCAGGACCAAGGTTTTCTCCTCGGACTCAAACACTGCAATGGCGGAAAATTTATTCGAACACTGCGAGAGAAGTGGCGGGAAATTTATTAAAACTGTGAGAATGAGGGCAAGAAATTTATTGTCGACCGTCATTGTCAATCAGAACCAAGGTTTTCTGCTCGGACTTCAACACTGCGAGAGTAAGGGCGGAAAATTTATTGTCGACCGTCATTGTCATCTACGACCGATGTTTTCTGCTCAGACTCATTCACTGCGAGAGAAGGGGCAAGAAATTTATTGTCGACCGTCATTGTCGACCAGGACCAAGATTTTCTCCTCGGACTCAAACACTGCAATGGCGGAAAATTTATTCGAACACTGCGAGAGAAGTGGCGGGAAATTTATTAACACGGCGAGAATGAGGGCAAGAAATTTATTGTCGACCGTCATTGTCAATCAGAACCAAGGTTTTCTACTCTGACTTAAACACTGCGAGAGTGATTAAGGGCGGGAAATTTATTGTCGACCGTCATTGTCGACCAGGACCAAGGTTTTCTTCTCGGACTCAAACACTGCGAGAGTAAGGGCGGGAAATTTCTTGTCAACGTCATTGTCAATCAGGAACAATGTTTTATTTCGGACTTATGTACTGCACGAGTAGGAGCAAGAACAAGTTTTCCTTCGGACTAAAACACAGAGTGTGGGCAAGAAATTTATCGTCGACTGTCATTGTCGACCAGGACCAAGGTTTTCTACTCGCACTCAAACACTGCGTGAGTTGGGAAAAGAAATTTATTGTCTACCGTCATTGTCATCCATGACCACTGCTTTCTGCTCGGACTCGAACACTGCGAGAATAGGGCAAGAAATGTATTGTCCACTGTCACTGTCGACCAGGACCAAGGTTTTTTCCTCGAACACAAAAACTGCGAGAGTAAGAGTGGGAAATTTATTGTCGACCGTCATTGTCATCCAGGACCAATGTTATTATTCGGACTCAAACACTGCGAGAGTAGTGGCAGAAAATTTATTCAAACACTGCGAGAGAAGTGGCGAGAAATTTATCGTCGACCGTCATTGTCAACCAGGACCAAGGTTTTCCTTCCGACTAAAACACTGCGAGAGTGAGGGCAAGAAATTTATTGTCGACCGTCATTGTCGACCAGGACCAATGTTTTCCTTCGTACTCAAAACTTTGCGACAGTAGCTGCGGGAAATATATTCAAACACTGGGAGAGGAAGGGCGGGAAGTTTACTTTTGACAAGTCATGATTTGGACTAAAACACTGCTCCGAGATAAGGGGCAAGAATATATACTGTTGCAAGAGTAGGGAGAGAAACTTACTATCGATCTCCAATATTTTGGGAACTGGGGGCATGGAGGGTCTACCGGAAAGCGATTTATGTCGCACATAATTCCTGTGATTCTATTGGTTGATTTGTGTACGACATAAATGATTATTGTCCGACATAAATGTGAATTAATATGGAGATAAATTCAAAGTTAGTGCGTAGCTAATTTCTTTATATATAGGGATGAAATCTGAATTAATATGGATATAAAATGATTTGATCTGCATATAAAAACATTTAATACGCATATATAAAACTGCTCTGTGATTGGCTGTGAATATATATGGACATATATTGGATTTAATACGCATATATATTCGAATATATACGCATACACAATAGAGATATTTGTCCACCACGGCCTACCATATGCGTTTGGCGTCTTCCCCTTATCTCGTCACGACATCACAACTTGGGCACTCCTTGGGCACTGGTCTTGCGAACACGCCATTCAACCCGTCTCCCCCAAGCCATCCTACACATGACCCCTCTTATCGGTGTCACATAGACACTGTGTAATCTCAAATTCTTATAACACAATATACCCTCTTCACACTCAACACAAACCTATAGGGGCCCTCTTCTTCTCCCATACCTGCAAAAGTATCACCTAACATTTCCTTCTTTCAAACCCTCTCATTCTCATGCACTTATCTTTCTATAGCTCATTCTAACCGTCGAATCCTGACGGGGGAATACGATAAAATTTCGAGTTCAAAAAATTACCGGAAAAAGTTTTCTCCAAATAGATACATTTTAAAAAATAATCTGCTAGGTATTGATACTCATAATTATATTATAAATGTTGACAAACTTTGGCCAGTTGATTATGTGCGCTCTAGTATGATCGTAAATGTGGTTTACCAGGATCGGTGTTTTCTCGCTATTGTAGCTGTTTGTTGAAGCAATATCTGTAAACAATGGTCGGCGAGAATTTGCCCAACGAGCTGATCCACACTGACAGCTTAGTTCGCCAGGATTTCCACTGCAATTTGCCAGAAAAAACTCGCCACAACATACAGTATCGGAAGCGCGCGCAACTTCCGTTAAACGTACCTTAATGCCATATATTGTAAAATTATATATATTTGCAAAGAATATATATTCTATATTTTCATATATTTATAAAATATATTTTATTCGAACAGAAGCATATTACAGAGAAAACTATATACCGTGAAGAACAATAAATATTTTGTGATTTCTTACATATATGAGAAAACAATTCATATATAATATCGCACTTTAAGTAATTTATGTTCAACATGACCATGTATTGTAAGAAATTATATATATAACATCTGCACAATATTGTCATATATGGCAGCTCATACAAACGACCCGTTTTACCACTATGAGTTTACGGTACTGCAATCTTTATTATTCTAACAGGCTATGTAAAAGGTTGTCAGTATATTTTTCTGTGGGATTTTATGTCTTCTTGTCAGTACCCCGGCATCGTTTTCCACCACCCTTTTAATGTTGCATTTGATTAGTCTTCTGAAATTCTTATATACATGTATTGTGGCGGGATAATTTCAGCACTATTGTACCGTAGCCTATGTATATAATTAAATTAATGGCCATTTACCATATACACGAGTATAACTTCGTTGGTGTAAATTTACAGAATAATAAAAGAGCATAGTAGCTTGGATACGATATAGTTAAACTTGGTCAGTTTGGAAGATATTATTTCTTTCTCTTCAAAACATCTTATGTAAACATACACTATATATCAACATAAATAGCGTATGTGTGTAAAATATTACAGATGTTTTCAATATTTTGATCCAGCTATGGGACGTTTTATTTTCTGTAATACTCGTATAACGAGGGGTGGGCCATTTCTTAAGTTTTTCACCCTAACGTGTGCATGAAAATACAATTAATGTTCCAGCGCCTTTGTTCCTGGGACGATAAGCTACGATTTGGTACATAATTACATTACTATGTTACTTATATTATATTATATTACCATACATGGCATACGTTATTTTATAATAAGGAAATATCTCAGCATATCGAAAAAAGTGAAACTAAAAGGAGGCATATTTGTAAGAGGAAGAAAAAATTGTTCCAACATTTGACTATGATACAAAAGGTAAAGCGTGAATCACCATCATACCCAAACATAAATCGTATATCTGTCCAAATAGTGGGGTATTCTGGAACATTACAGCGTAGTATGTACAACTTTATCAAGTACAACGATTTTATTTTTTGCATTTTTTATTAGCGGGTGACGGCTCCATCCGCCATCAATTGGGTAAAACAAAACGTGAGTTGTAGCTGGCAACGTTTCTGGAATCCCTTGTATATCCACAAAGTTGACAGGCAGTGACCAAGAAATGTCTATGTTCAAGGCCTGACTACTAGACTATTCCGGATTGATGTCCAAAAATCCTGCCAAAAAATAGCCATACAATCAAACCAGTCTAGCAACAATATACTAGGTTGTGCTACACTGTCTTAAATCCTGAGTTTTGTAGATGAAAATCGACCATAGAGGTCCATGTCCCCGCTAGCAACAACAGTTATGGTGGATCCACCATAACTGGCGCTGCTGCTGCGGGGGCCGTGGACCTCTAAGGTCGATTTTTTTTTGGTCGATGATATCTCACATCATTGATGAAGAGTATGATTTGAAAATGGAGATATCGCTGATGAACTTAACATACTTTAATACAGCAGATGGCACCCATATTGGATTATGCACATCCATAAAACATAATACCAACTGTCCTCTCACCAATGTCCATGAACTCCCCAAGTTTGAAGTGGATTGGTTGAATCGTTCTAGAGTTATTGTCCAGACAATATCTAAATGCTGAAAATCTAAGATGACTGATGGTGGCCATCTTGGATTACACAGGTAACTGTAAAGCAATGACAACTGTCCTCTCACCGATGTCAAGCCAAACTGCAAGTTTGAAGTCGATCAGTTGAATTATTCTAAGAGTTGTTGTCCAGACAAGATGCAACTGCTTAAAATGCATCATAATCCAATATCGCTGGTAGATGGCAGCCAAATTGGATTATGCTCGTTCATGAAACACAATCCCAACCGGGATCTCACCAAGGTCAAGGGACTTCCCAAGTTTGAAGTAGATCAGTTGAATCGTACTCCAGCTATTGTCCGGACAAGATCAAACTACTTAAAATCCAATGAAATCCAGTATGACTGATGGTGGCCATATTGGATTAAGCACGTCCTTCAAAAACAATCCTAATCCTCCTCTCAACAATGTCAAGGCACTCCCCAGGTATGAAGTAGATCGGTTGAATCGTTCTCGAGTTTTTGTCCGAACAAGATCCAACTGCTTATAATCCAATATGACTGACGGCGGCCATATTGGATTATGCACATTGCCGAAAAACAATCCCAACCGTCCTCTCACCGATGTCAAGGCCCTCCCCAAGTTTGAAGTAGATCAGTTGAATCGTACTCCAGTTATTGTCCAGACAAGACCAAACTGCTTAAAATCCAATGAAATCCAGTATGGCTGATGGTGGCCATATTGGATTAAGCACGTCCTTGAAACACAATCCTAATCCTCCTCTCAACAATGTTAAGGCACTCCCCACATATGAAGTAGATCGGTTGAATCATTCTCGAGTTATTGTCCAGACAAGATCCAACTGCTTATAATCCAATATGACTGACGGCGGCCATATTAGATTACGCACATTGCTGAAAAACAATCCCAACCGGGATCTCACCAAGGTCAAGGGACTTCCCAAGTTTGAAGTAGATCAGTTGAATCGTACTCCAGCTATTGTCCGGACAAGATCAAACTACTTAAAATCCAATGAAATCCAGTATGACAGATGGTGGCCATATTGGATTAAGCACGTCCTTGAAAATCAATCCTAATCCTCCTCTCAACAATGTCAAGGCACTCCCCAGGTATGAAGTAGATCGGTTGAATCGTTCTCGAGTTATTGTCCGAACAAGATCCAACTGCTTATAATCCAATATGACTGACGGCGGCCATATTGGATTATGCACATTGCCGAAAAACAATCCCAACCGTCCTCTCACCGATGTCAAGGCCCTCCCCAAGTTTGAAGTAGATCAGTTGAATCGTACTCCAGTTATTGTCCAGACAAGATCAAACTGCTTAAAATCCAATGAAATCCAGTATGGCTGATGGTGGCCATATTGGATTAAGCACGTCCTTGAAACACAATCCTAATCCTCCTCTCAACAATGTTAAGGCACTCCCCACATATGAAGTAGATCGGTTGAATCATTCTCGAGTTATTGTCCAGACAAGATCCAACTGCTTATAATCCAATATGACTGACGGCGGCCATATCAGATTACGCACATTGCTGAAAAACAATCCCAACCGTCCTCTCACCAATGTCAAGGCACACCCCAAGTTTGAAGTTGATCGGTTAAATCGTTCACGAGTTATTGTCCGGAAAAGAAAAATCTAAGATCCAACTGCTTATAATCCAATATGGCTGACGGCGGCCATATTAGATTACACACATTGCTGAAAATCAATCCCAACCGTCCTCTCACCAATGTCAAGGCACACTCCAAGTTTGAAGTTGATCGGTTGAATTGTTCACGAGTTATTGTCCGGACAAGAAAATCTAAGATCCAACTGCTTATAATCCAAAATGGCTGACGGCGGCCATATTGGATTAGGCACATTGCTGAAAAACAATCCCAACCGTCCTCTCGCCAATGTCAAGGCACACCCCAAGTTTGATGTTGATCGATTAAATCGTTCACGAGTTAATGTCCGGACAAGAAAATCTAAGATCCAACTGCTTATAATCCAATATGGATGTTTCAAAGTACATAAATACATATCGAAGAAAACCCGTCATATATTTTCCCTCATACGACATATAATTGTACACCGAAAATATTTTATTGACGACGGCTGATTATTGAATGTTGGATCTGACACTTGCTTTTACATCTAGGAGCCTGCAGCACTGCTGGTGTCAAGGCACACCCCAAATTTGAAGCTAATCGATTAAATCGTTCACGAGTTATTGTCCGGACAAGAAAATCTTACGGAACTACGGAATTACGGACACCGGTGTTTCTAAGTCCCCCCCCCCCCCCACTACTAAGTAGCGGGGGACAATAAGCCATAAAAACTGAAAATTTGACATTTTGTCCAAATTTGGTCCAAACTGACCACTATGTCCGAAAAACGCGATTTTGAGATGGGCATCCACCCTACGTTGAAGAGTACGATTTTTCGCAGACATCTATTATGATTGCCAGCTCCTAACAAACAATGCCATACTAAGTATTCTTTTGCTCGTGGCCGGTCGACTAATCTATTTAGGTTCTATTATCCCCAAAATCTTCAAACCTTCGAAAAAGATTTTCTTTTATGAAATATTCAAAATATATTATTCACTCTATGGGTTTCTTTAAGTGGCATTTGACAACCAACTCTATGGGTTGGTGAAAGACAAATCATGATAAAGTATTTCTTTGTACGGAAAATTATCTTTTGAATATGGGCTTTCAGAGAAGATGTCTGCAGACACTGTTAGTTGGTAAGCACTGCAGGTGAGCCAACCAAGTTTATCTAACAGATGGTAATTAATTAATTAAAGTAATTAACTTCCTGTCTTCCTGTTAATATTTAACCAATAATATTGAAAATATTGTTTTACATGTAAGTCGCTTAACATTTTTTTTTAATTATTGCAGTCAAAAAATCATTTCAGAATGAAATTTTGTAAAATGAAGCAGACAAGAAAAAACGCTCTATTTTCGTTCAAATAATTCATTTTTAGTAATCAGAAAAACAAACGTGTTGTCAACCGATCCATTTGTTAGCGGCGAAACTTCCGCATTATTATTTTTTCATGCATTTCACTCCCAAAACCGTGCCTCTATGTTTTTTTAACTTCATCTGAGAACATGTTAATTTGAATCTGATCTAATAAAGGATATTTGGATATAGAATATATATCGATGTATAAACCATCTGCGTGACGAAGTTTTTCCGATTGAATTGAACTTATATATACTTATATTATATTATCATATATGGCATACTATTTTATAACAATATCTCAAATATCTCAGCATATCGAAAAAAGTGAAACTAAAAGGAGTCAAATGTTGGGACATTTTTTTCCTCCTCCTACAAATAGGCCTATGATACAAAAGGTAAAGCATGAATCACCATCATACCCAAACATAAATCGTATATCTGTCAAACTAGTGGGGTATTCTGGGAAATTACAGCAAAGTATGTACAACTTTATCAAGTACAACAATTTTATTTTTTGCATTTTTTTTATTAGCGGGTGACAGCTCAATTTGTCACCAATTGAGTAAAACAAAACGAGAGTTTTAGCCGGCAACTTTTCTGAAATCCCTTGTATATCAACAAAGTTGTCAGGGAGTGACCAATAAATGTCTTTGTTCAAGGCCTGACTACTAAACTATTCCGGATTGATGTCCAACAATCCTGCCAAAATATGGTCATGCAATCAAACAAATACTTGTGACGTAAATACCTTATGAAGCTCCCATATTCCATCCTCTCACATAGTATAAAAACTTGGTAATAATAGATGCCATTGTGATCATTACATATCATTACATATATTGCTGTGTGCGACTAATCACGTTACAGCAGAAAATCTCTCTCCACTCCCTCATGAAAATTCCATGCCTATAATTGCATTGACAATATACATAAAATGAAACTGAATGATGTAACAATCCATCTCTGATATGTATGGCTGGAAACTATTTATGTGACTGTAATTTGGTCAGTTATCTAATGTGTATCGTTGCACTTGATCTTGTAGATTAACATTCCACTACAATATCAAATTACACGGCAGGTTTCAGGATGTTGTCGCTTCAAAGTACATGTAAAGGTTGATTGGTTGTTTGAAGTTTAACGCACCTAACCTGATTGGTCACACGGCGAAGATGACCCAAACAAACATACTATAGCAAAACCCTACATGTAAAGAAAACCATAGAAGAAAACCCTTCATATATTCCTCTCATACTACATATTCTTGTACGCCGAAAATATTTTCTGGACGACGGCTGATTATTGAATGTTGGATCTGAAACTTGCTTTTACATCTAGGAGCCTGTAACACTCCTGGTAAATATGGATCCAATTGTCAGTATACGTGTCACTGTACCCACTGCGATCCCGTGTCTGGTTGTAGACAGAGGTCATGTTCCAGAGGTTGGGATGGTCTTACATGCCAACGACGTGAGTATTCTAGAGAATTACGGTAAGCGATTTAGGCGCTAACTGATTCACGGTTGAATATGCAATAGCTATTTCCCACACTATTTTATAAGACTAAAGTGGGTTATTTCACCTGAATATTCGAGAAATAAATTTCTACAAGCCTAAAATATAATGTAACATTTCAATTTCGACACGCATCGTGTATCCCAGCGATAACAGTCTAATGGTCGACAGTGACAGCTCTTTCAGATGGAAAATTTGAACGAACATGAGAAGGGCTAATTCTGGACAAGGAAGAAATATCGGCTTAAACTGAAACTACCGTACTTTCGTATGGAAATTGAGGTTTGTGATGGTATAACTCTCATATCTCGTTTCTGGAGCATGCCCATATATACCACTCACTGGATGTGTATTTAACTGATAGTAGATATGTGTGTAAAACTGGAGTTTCAATCCCCGTTCTGTAATATTTCTCCATCACACATATCCTCTGTGAATGTACAGTATATCTTGGTACCATCTATCCAACCGACGTAATTCCCATTTCTTTGTCGCTTCAGGATGCGGAGATGGAACATGTTAAACTTTTATTTACTCGAAGGAGAGAAGTGTCACATTTAATCAACCCGACGCGTGTCAGCATTGTACAGACATGGATGTGTCGATCATCATAAATCGTCATTCTTATTATGGTTACCCTCCCGTCACGTTTTTTTTTCAGAAAACGTTGCTCTCGGTCAGCCTGCTTCACAATCATCCGTCCTTTGTGAATCGGTATGTTACGTGGCCACCCGTGCAGTGGATGGTTTCACTGGAAGAAACTTTTTTGATACCAGATGTTCACACACAAAAGTAGAGCCGAACCCTACCAAATGGAATGTCACATTAAACAAGGTGTACAATATCTACAGATTCACTATTTACAATCGGGATGATAACCGTAAGTACATTGTCAGTGTTGTTTGCCTTGTGTCATAGACAGTTGATATGCTAGAAAGGAAAAATGTGGCTGTGCACTTGCAAAAAATCAATTATCCAATCACATTATGTGACTAACTCTTCCAGTTTGTCGAATTAGGCCCAATTAACACATCAACTGTCAGAATTAGCATACCTTTGTTCTATTTTTCAGGCCGCGTATTGTTTAACACCTTTAACACTACCAGGTCCGGGGGCATTAAAGGGAACTTAAACTACTGGTGAATCGTGCATGTCCAGTTTAAGCTTTTTCCTCAAAGTATCCAAATCGTCTATCAGATATTTTTTTACAATTTTTTCAAAGCAGTACTAAACGTTTTAACTTCGTTACACTAGAACAACATAGAGGCCTCCATGTTTGAAGAATTGTGACATCAGCGGACACTAGTTCTTCTGCCTCTGCAGGTAAAAACGCGTCATTGGTAGCGGTGCAGTACCGTGCAGTATTCGAGACCGTAGCTTACAAACATGAACGAGGATGATAGTGCGACGTGTCGGGATTACCTGGTACATTGTGACAGCCAAATGCAGAGCAGCCCGGCATCGTAGAATATCTGCTAGAATAAGGCCGTATTCTATATCAAAGCTAATCTATAAGTTACATTGCCTCTGTTAGTCGGGGAACGGAGGAGTGCATGAAAACGACCATATGCGGCCATGTTATCTCGACGCAGAGAATGTTCGATGACGTAGGAGATTATCGGCACAACTGAATTTCACGGTTTCCCATTGGATAAAATTCCTGCCCAAAATAAACATGGCGGCGCCCCCACGAAATTCCAAATCACGGTACTTTCTGTGTTTGCGTCTGTCTCATTCATTGGAAAAAAATGAGAAAAAATATTTGTCACGATTTTTTTAATCTATCGGGACTCTTGTATAATTCCCACGGTGTTTTACCGCAGAGTTTACGTTCCCTTTAAACTGAGAGCTGACGAGTCTCCATGATTTGGAGTTTATCATATTAGGGTCATTTTGGGCCTATTTGCATAAGCCCCGAGCAGGAGATCATGTATAAATTCGAAATGGCGGCCGTGTGGCGTACCAAAAAAAGAGATGTTTTCGTTATTTTTTTCTGCGAGAAAAAGTGAGCAAAAACTATATTATTCACTTGTCATGCAGTTTGTCCGAAGAAAACACATAAAAAAATTCGGAAAATCGACCACAAATGCTTTTTTTGAAAGTGACATCACTATAATCAAGCCGGCCATCTTTGATTTTGTACATTTTCTGGTAGAGCTTGACCGAAGGGTAGAGTGCGGTAAGTTTCAGCTCCCTAGTTCAAGGAATCAGACAAATCTTTAGGGGCGGAGGAGAAACGGCCCTACCAGGCATGGACAGGTCCCAAATAGACCAGGCCAGATAGAGTTAAGATAATAACATGGAAGAGTATGAAGCAATCTGTTTTTGGTAACGCCGAGTAAGACCTATATATACAAACATATATATTTACAGAGAATTAAACTCCTCTTTCTAGGGACTGGTATTACAGAAACTTATCAAACAGGGCTATACCACCAATCGTCTCCAGTCAGATTTTCTCAAATTTGGCGAGACATATCACATGCTGATAGCAAAATCTATGGCGTTACATTTCGTAACTTTGTCTAATTCCGCTTAACCCGGGGCTAGGGCCCCTTTGATCCTATATACCTCAAGATCCTCACGGTGTTCATATGAACAGCCACAATAAAAGCGTGACTGAGATACATCATTCTCTAGATGACGACTTTACAACGAATATTATATGGATTAAGAATACTGATCAGCGATACGGATTTGATATTATTGGAATATCATGATGTCTTGCCGGCATCATTGAAAACTGTTGACCGCTTGTCTCTTGCAGGAAACTATCCTATTTTATACTATGATTGTCTTTTTTAATTTGGTGCTAATGTTGTTATATGGAACATAGAATATGTCTTTGGATTATCGATACGGATATTCTTAATGAACGACGGCTGAATAATGAATGAAGGACCAGACGCTTGTAATAAGAACGAAATTGCATTCAAATCCCATATTATACTCATGAATGTAAAAACATAATAAAACTTCATCTGGTATATTTGAAGAGAACATAATTACGGTTGTAGAAATATATCCCTCATGATCAGTTGAAATCGTGACTAAAACTGCTATTTTTACGAGACTTTTTATTATCATGCTATGCATCCCCATAGATCTGTGTATATATATCGGGGTTATGCAATTACCTTTAATGCAGACATCATAATATCAGACCAGCAGTTTGACGGATTGATTTATTTCGCAGGCCTTGAACATGGCATATGCGCAGCATGATATACAAAAATATACATTCATACATGACGACAGCATATGTGACGTAATCATATATATATATAATAGCTATACAAATACTATGGGGTAACGTACATATGTACCCTCTCTGGGGGGACATGTCAAGTTAATCTGTTTATCAATTATGTTTTATGTTGAAATATCAAGGATAACTCGGACGAATTTAGCTAATTTTGTTAATAAATTCGGACGGTTAATAGTTTGTAGAAGCTGGTGTAACGTATATGCACTAGGTTTCACATAGTAATATCTTTGTAACAGTTTCTCTATTTTGTGTTTAAATTTCAGGACCTTTGAGCAAATAATGATATTTGACCAACATCAGTTACAAACTTTTTCATTTTTCTCCTTTCCCTCTTCACGTTAAAACATTGACTAATAATTATATTCATCTGTAAGTGATTCAATTCAGAAATGATAATAGATATGGTCAGATGCAAATTTGACATTACCTAAAACTACAAATGAGCAGTTAAGCGTGAAAGGATATATACACTTTTTTAGCTGTGACAAACCATATACATGCGAAGTTGGTGAAAGTTGAATTTCATCGTTCATTTGAAACATTTATAAAATATTTACCTTCATAATCGATAAAACAATGCATATACATACCTATTTATACATATTTGATACATACATCCACTTCTTAAACTTATGGGAAACGTTTCGATCTAGGCATGATCAGGAGATATAGAATCGGCCATACACGATTAACTAACGAACATTTACTCAAAGAAGTAAAAAAGAACCTACCCCACGGTGTATTTCATGCCACGAGGATCTCACAGTAAAACGTATTCTGATCGACTGTACTAGTATAGATTTTAAAATTCTAAGAGATTCTTTCCATCAAGCAGCTACTGTAGAGGATATTTTTAGTCGGGTAAAAGAAGACTGTATTTTAGGTTATTTTAGAGAAATCGGTTTGTTGTATAAATCTAAATGTATGTACATGTTGTTGGTGTGTTGTTTTGATTACTTCAGGACTGCTGGGTTAATAACTTGTTTTTGTTGGAATATTTAGAATTTTGTTTGATCGTCGCTATATAGCTGAAATACTGCTGAACTCGACGTTAACCCTTAATTTTCTCTCTCCCTCTCTCTGTCTCTCTCTCTCTCTCTTAAAATGATGGCTATCCATCAGAATAACTATCCATAAGTTACTCATTGTCCATGTGCCTTTATACACAAAATGAAATTATTACCCTTACCAGGCCATTTGAGACCGGCCCTGGCCTGACGAAGGGTCAATCTACACTCCTCTCCTCCCCTCTATAATTTTCTTACTTCTTGAGATGGGTCTGAAACTGTCCATAATATATCTTGGTGTCAGACTACAAAATAACGTAAAGAAATCCAAGGTGGCCGCTTTGATGACCTCACAGCCTGAACATGCAATTTATCATTGATATTTCGGTCAGATTTTCCGAATTTTTCTATTTATGATATTTTCTCCAAAATGCAACATGTTACATATGGAAATAATTATCTAATGTGAAATAAAATTATAGAAAACCTAAAGGCGATGTTTACTAATATCGAAAGAACTATACCATTAGTATTCGAAAAATAAAACAAATCAGCTTTTCTAGTAATTCCGAATGAACGAGAACATTTTGAACATCAAAGCTATCGTCCAGATCAAGAATCCGTGGAGGTCGCCATTATACAAAGCCTGAGAGCCGTTAGCCAATGAAAATCCTTGAAATATCACCTGACATTATTCCTGTGACGCAGTTGTTTTGTAGGCAGTGTAGCCAATAACATGAACATCAATTGTAAATTATTGTGCCGATGGGCTTTTGACAAATCTGTGGACCTTTCTTTACGCTCCGGGACGATTATGAGGATCGTGATATATGAATGTCGAATTGATATACAGGTTGACATGTGGCATTTTGCATATGATTTCACGAGCTCTCTGTTTGAGGCAGGAATATCAGGCCACATCACCCGATAGCAGTACAAGAAACGCTGCTAATGCTGCCGTTGTTGTTGTTTAATGCTTTACCTTATGGGATAGAGACCGGATGACAACAAGATTTTTGTCGCAGCCTCATCTACATAAAAACAGTATGGCCCATCAAACGTCACAGTCGTTCCAACATGTCGCAGATCATGAAGTGTGAAAGTGTGAACGATAAATCGGTGTTTACCCAGCTGTAGAATTTTGCTAATTTTTCCTTCCCGTGTTTTTGGAATCTGATGGCATAATTATGTCATGCAGAGCACGAGTTTACGCAGAGTTTACTATTCCTTTAACCAAAAAGGCAAACATTGGAAGGAAAACATACGAAAACTCATTTTGAATTTATACATGCTCCTTTCCTCGAAAAGGCGTTATGCCCCCCTGCCCCCCCCCCCCTCCTTTTGCAGGTCTGGTAGAGGTAACACTAGTACTAAGAGCATACACTACTCGGTATGCATAGAAACGAAATTGGAGCGACACGCAAACGTCTGGTGACTAAAAAGCAACCATATAAACTCTATAGCAAAGCTTCCCTTGGCACCCCACATTCAGACCCGAGAATACGGTGGATTCTCGGACGTAGCTTCAATATCTCAGCCGCGCTTTTATTGCTGAGGTTCATGAGGAGACTATGAAGTATCCACACGGCCCCTAGCACCGGCTTAGGCGGAATTAGATACGCTAGCTCGGGAGCTGATGACGGATAAGCTCTATCAAATAACTCATCTGATGTTAATGGATGGTCATCGTGGACGTCTGATGGAGTAAACGCCTCAACATGGGGTAAACCTGGTAAATGCAAGAATACCCAGAAAAACTAACCTGCAATGCCAGACGTCGTACAGCTTAAATTTCACACCAAAACAATAAACCTACATATATTTGTCGATTGACTTGTACAGAGAGCGGACCACGGAGACCAGCAGTCCTCCAGCAGAATCTAACCATATACAGGTAACAAATTGGGCCGATATGCAAGAGATAGGAAAAATTGACATCTGGCGACTAAAAAGCAACCATATGACTATACAGGAAAGCTTCCCTCGGCACCCCACATTCAGATCTGAGAATATGGTGGATTCTCGGACGTAGCAATATTATCTCAACCGCGCTTTTATTGCAGCTGTGTTCATGTGGAGACTATGAAGCATCCACACGGCCCCTAGCACCGGCTTAATTAGATACGCTACCTCGGGAGCAGTGATGACGGATCAGCTCTAAAAAATAACTCATCTGATGTTAATGGATGAACATCGTGGACGTCTGATGGAGTAAACGCCTCAAAATGTGGTAAACCTGGTAAACTTTTAAAACTTCACATCAGTTGACAGTGGAGACTTCATTTATGCATTGTCTCTTTCGAAGATCCTATAGTGTGAAAATTGGCTAGCTATCGAATTGTGATCTACTCGTGGGGTTATTTTTCTCTGGCCGTGTGTGATTTCTTTTCCTTTGATATTATGTCTTTCTGTTTTTGTTGAGAACCTTGAGGGTTTTTTGCCTGAATATATATTTGCATATTTTACAAAATATCTTGATCAAGAACTCAAAATCGAGTGGATCGCGAAATAGCTACTGCGGTGGTCGGCTATGATTCACAATATGGCACGTCTACACTATACTTGAAATACGGAATTTGCAGCCATAACGAAGATGCCCATTAAATTTTAACAAAATATTCCCAGTCACTTATATGTGTAAAATGATATCCCACAATGGGCTTAAGCTGTCACAGCAGGTTACATCTACTCTTTACATACATTCACCGCTGACATTAGGGAGCGTGTCAAAAGTTTTGACGTTCAAACTAAAAGAATGCGTCAGAAAATGAACAGGTACTCGTTCTTTTTCTTCCAGCAAACGAACGTTCGACAGTCAGAAAATGAACACTACCCCGTCAGAAAAATGAACGTCAGAAAAAGAACATTCTTTTTTGAACGTTCAAATTAGTATGTATGATAGCGGTCAGAATTCGCTGAAGAGCTCACATTACGGCTATCGCGTCGACTCAAAAAAAAAACAAAACAAAAAACAAAACAAAAACAGATCACTCGAAAAGGCAGCACCTTTGAGACTTGACTGTATTTATTTTGCACTGGCTTTCGTAGGTATATAACCCACTTCCTCTGAAGTACTTTCGTTCTTTCAAAGCAACTATGGCAAAGTTTTGACGTTGATCTACAGCAAATTCAATAAATGTATTTAATATAATAAAAGTGGATCTTTCGTGCATATTCTGGGGAATTATTTACCGGGGTTTATAAAACGAGCGATATATAGGAACTAACGCGCGTATTTTTTGGAAGAAAACGAGATGAACTATATAATATTAAACTTCGACAGAGAAATATCACCATACTGATTTGGTTTTATTAAAAGTCCGATGTGACCAAATATCGTAAAGAATGATACAATAATCGGGTGAACAAGTTGGTGAATTAAGCTCCTTAAAATGTTCGTAATTTGAATTAATTTGATAGACAAATAAGGACTTTGTTGTGATATCAAACCACACATTATTATATTACGTATTTGTTCAATAGATGCAATAAGTAAAAGAGCATCTCGCGCGTCCTATGACGCCTTTTGTTTTGATTAGAGCATTATGTTCATCCCTGTGGATGATCACTAAGTCCAATAATGTTCTTTTTTTCTCCTAAGGACCACGATCATGAAATGCAAGGAGTCCCCATGCAGTTCGAAAGCCATGCTTCTCATAACAGGACTAGATCAATAGTTGTTGAATGCATAGCCCCCACCTATCATGCGGTTCAAAAGCCAGGCTTCTCACAACAGGACTAGATCAATAGTTGTTGAATGCATAGCCCCCCACCAATCATGCACCAGAATTGAGATGTCTTTAGCTGCGGGTAGGAAATTAGTCATGTTTTGAAATTATTAATATGCATTCATCGAATTTTTAACACCTGTCTTGGTTTTATAAATATAAAGTATATTTGCCGCAGCTCATTTCCTGAACTGAAATTATAAATTTATTATAGATCACACTTGTTTAATTGGAATTTATACATCTCCATACTAACCTTGTCAGAATCCTGGAGCCTAGTTTTCCATCTTTGTCCACACATGGATGAACTTTGTCAGAGATATATAATGGAGAACACAAATCGCAATAGTAATCAAGAACAAGAAAAGAAAAAAAAGCCGAACGGGTTTCCTTTTTGCTTGGAAATATGCTAATTGCATCCGCGCTGGGGGAGAAAAGAGAACTTGAGCAGCTCCCTATTTCCAGAGTAACCACAATATCGCCATTCACTCGGTTTAAGTTGATTTGACGACAGGAGCGCAATAAGCCGAACTTATTAGTGCGTCTCCCAGTAATCGTAGAGGAAATACATAGTGACAAAAGTATAATATAGACATATAAATATACGAAAGTCATTCACTTGTATAACGATTTATCCTTATGACATTGGGAATTTCTTGTCTTCAGTAATATTATCTTCAATAAGAAATGAGTAAATCAGGGAAAGTACACAGGCCTACAAACTACATGTAAGATCATTATGAAAAGACATGGCCCGACTGAATTACGCAGAGACGCCATGCAGCTCCCGTCATTTCTCAAGGTAGGCCGCCATGTGAGGTCTCCTATATGTCAATAAAACCATGGAGTTCAAAGTTTTAATTCCATGATAAAAAAAATAAACCTTGAATAAAACATTTCTGATTGCCAACACATCAAGACCTTTCTTTAAAAAAGATATATGGACCGATTTATTCACGTGGAGACTTCATCACGCATGTGGCGTCCGTCATTATGCAACCTGCAGTGAGGTCCCCTTCATTTGTAAATAAAACAAAAGGACGCAGTTCAAACACCAACACATCAAAAAATTTCTTTAAAGAAAATGGATATTTTTCATAGACCAATGTATTGAAATATCCTTTGCGGAGCCTAAACCCTTCCTTCTTTCCCGCATACAAAGTATTCTCTATAGGGCCCATTTCCAGCGCACGAACTCCATTTTCAATACATACTGTCGGCTTCTTTATTAAAATTATACCATTTCCAGGCATTACAGATCATTGGAATACGTTTGTAAGTTGATAAAGAAGAATCATTTAAAGTAACATGTCCATGACGAAACAATCTATCCACGGGACGCAAGCGCCGTAGGCCATGACTTTTGATCGCCCGACCGAGAATCTCATTTTTTGGTGGATGAAGAAGAGATTCCCGAAATGTAAAAATCCACATCAAACAAGTAAAACACTGGGGAAAATAAACAAGAAAGAAGTCATTAATTTATCTTGTCAAGTATTATATAAGCGAACACTCATATATAGGTGGTGACAAACCGCTGACGCGGAGACGGGGCAAGAAAAAGAAAAACGTTTTACTTTTAGTTTTACCATCTTTTTATTGAAGAAAATCACCGACATCGGTAATACCACTCCACATGATTACGGAATGCATTGAATATATAAACACACGAAGCAAAAGACATGGCAAATTACAATAAAATCTATAACACGGGAGTGACGCGCGATGAGAAAGTAGATTTGATTCGGCGCGTTTTTTTAGTATCGGGATGGCAGCTTTCTGTATGTTGTTCATTTCTGCTCACGTCAAACGCCAGCCGTTTGCGCACGTGAGAAAATGAACATGCGAAAACGAATGTGCGAAAATGAACGTCAGAGTGCATTAAAAAAATGAACGTTCAAAAATGAACGTTCGACTGTTCATTTTCTGACGCTGCTGTGTAAAATGAACGGCCTGACGCATGCGGATATGAACGACCTCCTGTTCAAATATGAACGCGTTCGCGTCAAAACTTTTGACACGCTCCCTTATTCACAACGTAAACAATGAAATTTCAACTCAATCCACCCAGTGGTGTAGGAGAGCATAGGGGCCAAGCTCACAAACACACCTACGTACAAATATACGTTTAAAATGAATATTATGATGGTCATAGGCTTACTGCTAAGTGGTGATCGTCGTCTTTATAATTTTCCTTTAATTCAGTAGCAGCGACATTTGCTATTATCGTTCATTATATTTTGTAGCAGATTTATGTTTGAAATTGTTGTTCAAAATCATACTCATCTGTTTATACTATTACGCAGGTCGCAATGCTTTGAACGGCTTTGTGTTATCGGTTGGACAGTCCTCGGTATCTGGGTACAACTACACACAGTGCTATAAGGATAAAACTACTAGCATAGGTGGCCCTGGGTATGAGGTGACCAAGACATGTGATAACAACCAACCAATAACGGGAGATCTGATCGAGATCACTCAGGCACTAGCTCTCTGTGAGGTACTAATCTACGGTAAGACACCGATATCATCAAACTCCTTTCCGAAAAAAAATCATACTACATACCATCAGGAAATAATTAACTCAAGTGTAATAAAATAATTTTGAGCCCTTTTATATCTTAAAAGGAAACAAACACGTGACTTTTTAGTCAAGCCATCAGTTGCTGCCATTTCGGAGAGGTACGCAAATTGGTTTAAAATGACCCAATATTAGTGGCTATAAAGTTAAGGAGTGTTAGCCCATCATAACCGCCTCTCCGTCCCAGGTGTGGTATGGTTAAATTTATACGCATTGCAGATTGCCAAGACAGGTCATGTTAATGGCATAACTACTAGTTTCTCATATAAAAGGGTAATTTCTCGTCGTAGAATGATCGACTAGCCATGGTTGTGACGTCATGACGTGGCATCACGGACTGTTTTTGTCGTCTGTTTGTAAACAAGATGTCGATGAGCACGATGATGATAAACTTTTGTAAAACCTTTCACCACCAAAAAAACTGTTTTGGAGATCTACCAAACAGTTAATTATTCCAGAGGAAATGCGGATTGATGACATGTATGGCTAACCAACGGAGCGAAGTAGCTTGTTCACAGAAATCCGCTGAAATGAACGTTTGTTGAAATCAGCACACTTGTTTCTGTAAAACTATTAAAAGCCGCCCTTCACAAGAAGGCTTTAACAATATTAATGTTATACAGCTTCAAGCACATTACTTATTTTATTATATTCGGAGATATGATACACTTGCTTATTCCGTTTTATTATACTGAAGAATTAAAAAAATATTTCCAATAAACATTGTACTCTCACATTCAGTGCATGTATCTGGCGTGCTTTGGTCCATTCATCGACCCAGTTACTGCAGTTCACACGAATCCTTGCTCGTTTTACCTAGTTGACTGTCTCACTAATGGGCGATGAAAGACAATCTTAATTCGAACAGCTCCTCTGTTTATTTTATATGGGAAAAATGTTATCATACTCGTTAATTCTAAACGATTTTTCCCACACTCGTTTATAACAAAAAATGGGCACTGCACTCATCGATAAAGTTTGAAAAATCGTCTAGAATTGAACTCGTGCGATAACCTATTATTCTGCATCATTGTGTTCTGATCCATTATCCGTATGGACAGAGCTAATAAGATTGTTTCCTTGTCAGATCATGCTTACTGTATTGTCCAAAGAAAGGAATGCAGTCTACTTTTCTCTTCATCTGTGTTTGACGGCTGAACATTGAATGAAGGACTACAACCTTGCGAGGCACACATCCTTGTAGCACATGGCACATGACCGGTTAAGAAAAACCACACAATTCAGAGCTATGATCGGCTATACATGTTCGGGAGTATTAACCCTATCTTGCCTGAGCTTTTTGGGACCTGTTGTAGCCTGGGGGCCGAAATACCCCCCCCCCCTAATTATTTTTCTTACCCCTTGAGCTAGGGGGCTTAAACTTACCACACTCTATCCTTGCGTCAAGCTCTACCATATAAAAAAAAATCCAAGATGGCCGCTTTGATGACGTCACAGTGACGTCATTTTCAAAAACGGCATTTTTGGTCGATTTTTCAGTCAGATTTTCCGAATTTTGTATTTATGCAATTTCTCTGCAAAAACGGCATGATAAATTAGTAAATATTATTATGATGTGAAATAAAATAGTTTCTGCCCGCTTTTCATCGAAATTTGACAAAACATCACTTTCCTGGGACCCACGTGTCCGCCATCTTGAATTGTCTGCTCGGGGGGTTATGCAAATAGGCCCAAAATGACCCCAATATGATAAACTATAAAGTCATGGAGTTCCTGCTCTCCATTTTTTGCTCTCCTCGTTTGTATATACCATAGACTGGAATTGTTCTTGATATCCACCGGTGCTTTTAATAAAATAGTTGAATCCAAACTAATCCAGGGCTACAGAAATGATCATTCAGATAAATGATAATCAGCTAGATAAATTAACAGAATAAGACAAGTTTTAGAAACTGAGAGGTGAAAAATGAACGAGGTAATGATCAGATCCAAAGTCAAGGGGTACGACTTGGGTGAAAAGCCTACTCAATATATTTGTGGACTAGAAAAAAGAATTGTTCAGTGTAAAATTATAGACAAGCTATTAAGTAATTCTGAAGAATTCACTGAACAAAATGAAATCATAGAGGACCAAAAAAAACATATGAGTCCTTATACGCACAAAAAGAAAATTGGCAAGGAATCATGGACTGAGGTTTTCAGCGATGATAGTCATTGTAATAAAGTAAGCGAGAAACACGCTGCGACTTTGGAGGGACAAGTTACTTTGGAGGAATTGTCAGAAGTTGTATGGAATATGAAATATAATAAGTGCCCTGGCCATTGTGGGTTTCCTGTGGAATTTTAAAATGTTTTTGGAAGGAAAAGGGGTCTTTTTTAACGAGCCACTAATGAAGCCCATCAAACTGGGCAACTGTCAGAAAGTCAGAAAATGGGAATAGTAACATGTTTACCAAAGTCCAATGAAGCCAGTGATTTCATGAAGTATTGAAGGACAATTACTCTTTAATGTGATATATAAGATGGCATCAGTATGTTTACCGAACCGAATGAAGACTGTTTTAAACGAACTTATAGACGATCAAACAGGACATATAAAAGGATGTTATATTGGGGAAAACTCTCGCCTACTGTAAGATGTCTTATTCGAATGTAAAAAAAAAAATAACATCCCCACTATGGTCCTACTCGTTTATTTGAAAAATCATTTGACTCTATCTCAATAGATTTTGTAGAAAAAACTTTAGATTTTTGGATTCGAGATTCATTCAAACATTGGATAGATATATTTTATTGTGGAATGAATACAAATGTCATACATAACGGTCACTTCTTCGGTAGACTACTGTCAAATAATAATATAAACAGTCATCAAAGATATCCTGTCAAATTTCAAAAATACTTCATTCAAGGCTATTGAGCCGGGAGGGATTATCTCCCATCCGAGGACTGTTAGGGGAGGAAACATCACTGGATGATTACTCAAATAAATTACAATTACAAATAGCGAGATTTAGTTATGTTCGAATGTAACAAAAAAAATAACATACACTCTCAGAAATATTGAGGAAACAATCCTGAATAGATCAGGTTGCACATCCACAATTCAATTTCAGGAATATTACCTGAAATACAGGGATAATTTCCTGAAAAATATCCCTGAATGAGAGTATTTTCCCTGAAATTCAGGCAAATTTACCATCCTGATTTAAGTTCCCGACCCTATTCAGGTACGTAAAATCCCCTAAAATTCAGGTAATTTAGCTTTAATTCATGAATGATATACCTGAATTTCAGGAAATTATCCCTAGGTTTCAGGTAAAATCCCTGAAATTGAATTGAGGATGTGCAGTCTGATATATTCAGGATTATTCCCTGAATATTTCTATAATTATACCCGGTATGATCCTACTCGTTTACTAGAAAAAAAAACATTTGACTTTATCTCAATAGATTTTGTGAAAAAAACCTGTAGATTTTTGGAATTCGAGATTCATTCAAACATTGGATAGATATATTTTATTGTGAAATGATTGCAAGTGTCATACATAACGGTCACTTCTTCGGTAGATTCCCAGTGGAACTGGCTGTCGAAAGGGAGGCCCCATATCTATTCGTTCTATGTGCAGAAGTTTTTGGTAAACCCGTTAGGGGTAACCAAGATATTAAAGGTATAAATATAGATGGGAGGCATATAAAAATATGCCAATGACACCACATCTTTCCTTGACGGAAATGACTTAACATTAAGGACTGTATTAAATACCCTACACCCTATCGGATCTGCTGATAAATATAAGAAAAAGAACACGCGATATGGATAGTCAACCAGACTGGTTCCACTGTACGGTTTTGTCCTGATTTTCAACTGAATTGGAATTCCTATATTGATTTGTAGTATGTGAACCAGGGACATGGGGAGAGGATTGTGGCAACTATTGTGGGAACTGTAGGAATGATGCCATCTGTGAGGAGTGGACAGGTGTTTGCCCATTGATTGGTGATAACTACAGGTGTGCCGATGGATACAGGGGAGATAAATGCGATCAAGGTAAAATATAACAGATAATCTATGAGGTACCAGTCATTACCATGGCTGCGCGTACAATGATTTGGAATAAATATTTATTATTACAAAATATTATGATGAATAGTAAACAACCTGAATTGTGAAGATTGTGATCTCTCTAAATATCTGTTGTGATGTTTATCCTGGAATGTGAATTAGACAGAGAATGTGATATTTTGTGATAGTTGAGAAGTATAATATTTCGCGATTATTTTGCCCTGTGTCTCCAAAATATAAGGAGGATAGATTCGACTGACAGTTATTGTACGGTAAAAAATCCTGGTTTCCCTTTGTGTAAAAATATTGGGAAGGACAACAACCACAAAACTAGTTACCCATAACGCGTTTAGCTTATCGTTTTTCTTCATATGAATGCGTTTAACTCGTGAAATATGATATTTGGCATATTGTGTTCAACTTCAAGTAAGATAACTGAGGTAGTGTGAAGCTACGCAATGGCAGAATGGATACTATTAGTTATTCAGGTTTTCCCCCGGGTGTATGGAAAGTTACGACCCTTCCTGAAACTCATACACCCTGAGGCGTCAGCCATACACCCGGTGGAAAACCTAAATAACGAATTTATTATCCCTCAAGCCTTTTCATCTTATAGCAAAAATGTTGAAAAAGATTTATCGTTTAGAACCAACGATACAACGGACTAATTCAGCGGGCCATTTCGATTACGAAACTGTCCGCATTTGGCTACTGCGCTGCGAGAGAGGCGCCACAAGACATCAGTACATTTCGATCTGTTTCGTCCGGAAAAAACGACCTTTATGTTTGGAACAAATGACACCTTTTGGTGGGCTATATGTCAGACACTACAGTGAAAATGATGCGCTATGACGTTATTCCATTACATTTATTTTGACGAGTGGGCGAAAGTTATTCCATTTGAGATATGGTCAGCTGAACTTTCGAAGCGAGAGCGGCGGTTCCAGTCGCACGTGACTTGGTTTTTATATACCCCGAGTAGCAAGACATCACTCGGGGTGTATGGGTTTATACGACCCGACCTTTTAACCAATCACAATCCATATATTGAATACGATTTGGCTTGTGGGGTAATAAAATTCGCTACATCAAAAGAATTCTCTAAAATTTTGTTACGGAATTTGGCTCAGCTTTATTAGAGATTCAGCATTACACGAGTAAAATATTGTTCTGTAAATGATCCTAATTGACTCATAATTAGTCTGTCGTTGCTGGCCACAGTATGACATTTAATCCCCATACTGTGCTTGGTTGTCAACCATAAGCAATCCAATCTGAGTACCACATTAACATCACAAGCATACCTCATTGGCATTATCATATAGCAATGCACAAGACCATATAGGCTGAATTTGTTTGGTATTCAAAATTCAAAGTTTTCCTTATAGACCATCAATGCATCAGTGATTAAAAAAAAAAATAACTGTATTTACTTCGTTATTGGTATATATTAATCTTGTCATTTAATGCAAGGAATTTATGAAAGACGGACATGAATATTGTCTAAGAGCATCAGCTTGATTAACATAAAAACGAATTTAAACTATGAATGAAATATGGTTGATCTTACACCTTGGTTCACCAATCAAAAATTTCGCATGAGCCGCGTGATTCGTTATACAATGACTGCCGTCTGGGATGTTTGCCGAGACGGACGTTCAAAATCAAGGCCCATTGTGTGAAGAATATAAAATTTCACCTTTCGAAGCCAAATCGAATTCACAAATAAAATTTGTTTTCGTTTAAGAATGTGAGATAAGAACATTTGGTGCAAACTGCTCAGAGAAATGCGGTTTTTGTGCCGGCGGAACAGAAAAATGCGCGAAGGATTCCGGTGAATGCCCATCTTTATCCCCGAGATGTGCACCTGGGTTTAAAGGGAAGCTTTGTAAGGATGGTGAGTGATTCGTATACGTCAATAATATGTATCTATCATTCTAAGCCGTTTCGATAAAGTCTCCAGTTTTAAAAAGCGACAAGCAAAGCGTAAAAATATCGACTTTATCAACCGGAAATATTCTAATTACATGTGTGCAATTGATACGTGAAACGTACTTCATGTGAAAATGTCAGATTTGACGTTATTATGTTTTGATCGCAAATGGAATGTTTATTAGCTATAAGCAGTCGCTGATTACATGTAATCGGATTTTTTAATATATCACGAAAGTGACAACCTATATGTATGAAGATATAGTTGAAAATAATGGTTCTTCATATCTTCAGTTTGTAGTTCGGGTAAATATGGTGCGGATTGCGAACAAGACTGTGGCCAGTGTGCGCCAGGACCAACGGCGTGTCCATCGACTTCGGGAGAATGTTCGGGATCACCATCATGTTTACCGGGATACAAGGGTATACTCTGTGACATGGGTAAGTCATGGAGTTTTCTGGACTATTGCAAGACGGACATTAAGCCAGAAATTCATGTTATAGCCAAGCGAATATTAACATTGTGTGGATTTTTCGTGCACTCGAAATAAATTCTAGATATTACAGAATACGCCAGATGGGGGTGTCTGTACATATAGGGATAAATACGTGTTCCTATCAGTTCATATGTATTGGTCGACTAATCAACATGTCGTGTACGTGGATATTGAAAAACTCAAAATGTCTTACGGAAGAACTTGATGGTAAAGGCTACATACCGTACAGACATGTATTTACATGGGATTTCTCGACTCTCTATACTACAATCCCTCATCAGGACCTTATTGACCGTCAAAGCTCATTAATAGTATATGTGTTCAAGAGAACTGATCGTAGATATATTAATGTCGGAAGCCATAAAGCATTCTTTAGCTCTACTACATACAAGAGATATCGTTCACGGGATGTTTCTTTGTTTATAGAGTTGCTTGAATTTCTCATTAAAAATATCTATGTGAAATTTGGCAACACAATGTATCAATGTTCGGTCTCGTCGAGATAGTATGCTCAGACACATTCAATGCAAACACAACCAAGAGACAACGCCGAATCCCGCTATAGGACCGCCAAGTGGTGTGGAGTATCCCTATACGATGACGATGAGCGGCTCTACGGCATATGAAAAGATTACAAGCGTCTAGTCCGTCATTCATAATCCAGCCGTCGTCCATTAGAGAATATCCGCGTCCATAATCCAAAGATCTATTCCATTTCCATATAACAGTATTAGCACCAAATTCAAAAAGACAAAAGTATACATAAACATAGGCTTGTTTCCTACAAGAGAGAAGCGGTCAACAGTTTTCAATGATGCCGGCAAGACATCATGATGTTCCAAAATATCAAATCCGTATCGCTGATCAGTATTCTTAATCCATAATATTCGTTATAGAGTCGTCATCTAAAAATGATGTACCTCAGTCACGCTTTGATTGTGACTGTTCATATGAGTACCATGAGGATCTTAAAGTACATGGGTTCATACGGCCCCTAGCCCCGGGTTAAGCGGAATTAGACACATGTTACGAAACGTAGCGCCATAGATCTTGCACGCTACGTTCGTATTTTGCTATCAGCATGCGATATGTATCGCCAAATTTGAGAAACTTTGAGTGGAGGCGCTTGGTGGAATAGCCCTGTTTTATAAGTTTCTGCAACAATGTTTTGTGACGTTGATTAAAATCATCACATTTAACACAGGATCTAGCAAATGCTACTAAGCGAGATATGTATACGCCATATGCAGGTCCCACTGGAATATTACTATCCAGAAAGGGATAGTTTACGATGTCGAAATTGTAATCATCTCTTTTGTCATAAAGTCGACGAGAGAGAATGCCCGCTTCATTTTTATAGAGGTAGAGATCTAAATAAGATGTGCCTGTAGGGCTATCTGTAGTTTCCTTCAAATCCAGTGAAGGTGGATATATATCCTTCACTGCGTCCTTCACTGATGAAGTTCTTAGAGGAAGGTGTGGCAACCCCAGCTCCGACACGCGTTGTGGCAACCCCAGCTCCGACACGCGTTGTATGGTTTTATAGCCAGTGGCAACCCGCCTACGAAACTGCAAGGTTACAGAATGTGAGCTTCGTCACCGGGACTCCCTACGATATCGATCAAGCGTGTTTCTTCTACTCCGAGCAGACCAACGTAATAGTGTTAGATGACCTGATGAGTGCGACCAAAGACAATTGACACGTTGCCGACTTGATTACCAAAGGATCCCATCATCGGAATCTGTCCGTCATTTATTTGACCCAGAATCTCTTTCCTCAAGGCAAGGCGTCCAGAGATATTGCCTTGAACTGCCAGTACTTTGCGTTGTTCTCAAATCCTATTGACAGAGCACAAAGAGCGTGTGTTTGGTAGTCGAATTTATCCTCAGAACATCGACCATTTCATGCAGGCGTTTCAAGGCGCTACAAGTCGTCCGCACGGCTACCTGTTCGTAGACTTAAAAGATCATACCCCAGAAGATCGCCGGTTGACGACTTGTTACCCGGCGAGGGGTCACCCCAACGTCGTATACCCCTACACCATCCACCGAGTCCACACCTGGCCACACCCGTTCAGCAGCAGCAACCCGCCCCCTTACAGTGGGTCCCCTTCAAACGATCAGTCTCGGAATATCACCCCACCGTGAAGGACCAACCCAAACCAGTACAAGGGAATGAGCACAACATGAACTCGAGGCTACGGCAGGATTTGTTCAAAGAAAGTATGGACGCCGAGATGGGCGAGACGTTGGAGGCCACAGGAAAAAAGTTTCACGACGAAGGGTTTTCGAAACAGGAAGCCGCAATTTTAGCCCATAACACATTGGCACCCACACTGCCACGAGCTTTATGTCAGCAGTATGCTGAAATCAGGACCCATATAAAATTGTTGGACAAGGACCTGGTTCATATGGGAATCGAAAGAACAGCATCGATGTTGAAAACCTCGGGTATGAACTGGAAAGCGGCGTATGTCAGAGCAATTGCACAAAAGAAACATTTGTTCGAACGCATTAAGATCAAAAGCGTCCCACTATAAATAAACCAGACGACACCATTCTCGTCTGGTCGATGCTATTATAGGTCACGAAGGATTTACCTTTGGCATGATCTAGCAATAACACTTATATTAGTACATATATGTTCATATACCATAGCGTTTGTAACGACAGCCTATAGGTTAGAGCTCTTCTTCGATATTTTTGTAAAGAGGTTGGCAATTTTTTTTAATAGTATAAATATTAAAAATTCTGTTCCCGGAAAAAATCATTTTTTATGTAGACTACCATGGGTATGCACACCAGCCTGGGCTTTTTTTCCTTTTTTCGTCAAGTTTGCCTGACTGTTGCCTAAGTGTCACCATTCCAGTTTGACTTTGCCCCGTGTACTATGATGAGCTTGACCTCGATCAGCATCGATTCATACATATTCACGCCTTTGATGAGGCCAGTGAAGTTTAACCTTATCTGGCCTGAGCTTTTTGGGACCTGTCCATGCCTGAGGGGGCCGAAAGGTCCACTCTAATTATTTTTCTTACACCTTGAGCTAGGGAGCTGAAGCTTACCACACTATACCCTTGGGTCAAGCTCTACCAGAAAAAATCCAAGATGGCCGCTTTGATGACGTCACAGTGACGTCATTTTTAAAAACGGCATTTATTTGTCGATTTTTCAGTCAGATTTTCCGAATTTTTTATTTATGCAATTTCTCCGCAAAAAGTGCATAATAAATTAGTAAATATTAATGTGATGTGATATAAAATAGTTTTTGCCCACTTCCCATCGCGGAAAAGTAGAAATTTTGAAGAAATATGACGTAAACATCACTTTTCTGATACCCAAGTGTTAAGGATGCAGAAAACAGTGTTCGTGTGTGGCCCTCAAATGACAGTGATATACTATCACAAACCCTCTCTGGTCATAATAAAGATTGCTAACTATATATAAAAAAATGGTAACAATTTCAGTTACAAAATGGTGTACAAAACGGCCAGACTTATTAAATTTATGTATGAAACTGCATCTAAAATTAATTGACAAACTACCCCTACCCCAAACATGAAAATTACAAAAATACCCTCAGTTTTGGTCCTTTCAAATCGTATGGCGTTCCCAATTGAGAGATGATTGACTACTACATATTCATCGTCATTTACACCGAATGATAAAAATTTGGAAAACAGCGCATCCGCGAGGGTTCTCAGAGTTACCTCTCTTGAAATCGTCAATCCCGCCGTATTGAAGAAAAATCACTTAATCTTACAGCTTTTTATTAGCGATTTAAGTTTGAAGTGTACTCTTATCACCAGTGATGAACATATCTAAAAAGAAAACAAATTCCCAAATTTACAATTAACATCATCAGGAGAAATCCCCCATCGTGCATTGTTATAGGAATCCCAGTAGCCAACAATACGAAACTGCGGGATGAGATCTAAAACGAGATATAAGGTCAATTCTTATACACGTTATTTGATGTATCCAATTAGTTGATATTTTATAAATTGCTTAAATAAAACTTGATATTGAACAGTACCTCTCATCAGTCTTCATCAGAGGTTCAAGGCTCTCGTTGGTCACACCGCTGAACCGCCACAGGTTCGAGCCCAGATGATCCATGTGTGAAAGTTTGTCAGTAACTTGCCGACGGGCGGTGGTTCTCTTCGTGTACTCCGGCTTCCACTACAAACCAAAATGACTGTCACCATATGAGTTAAACAACCTTGAGTGTGACATTAAGCCAAATCCTCCCCAGCAGAGGTTCACTTTCCTTCGGTGACTCGTTTTGTAACTTGTGTCTAATTCCGCTTAACCCGGGGCTAGGGGCCGTATGAACCCATGTACTTCAATATGTTCATGATGCTCATATGAACAGACACAATCAAAGCGTGACTGAGATACATCATTCTCTAGAGGACGACTATCATATGGATTAAGAATACTGATCAGCGATACGGATATGATATATTTGGAATATTTTTGACTATGGACACGGATATTATTTAATGGACGACGGCTGAATTTTGAATGACGAACCAGACGCTTGTAATCTACTAATACTTCTGAATGCGATGTTAAATCTAATTCTCTCTCTCTCTCTCTCTCTCTCTCGGTCTGATCTGGTAAATCGATCCTCCGATAACCTGAGTTGCAAAACCTCACATACATGTATGCCACATTTTACACAGTGATAAGATCCTGCGCCACTGAGGTTCTGAACGAAGAGGCATATGGGCACAAGATCACTGGCCCACGTCCATACTCATACCTAGGAAAGAACAGAGGCCGAAATCAACAGGTCACGCACGAGAATTTGTATGAGTATGTTGGTAGAATTCAGCATTTACATACCAACATAAAATTGTTTCAGTTCAGATTTCAATTTTTCTTGGCAACTTGATCTTAGTTTTATGGGTTTGTATTCTTCAATCGGAAAGGATCGAGATTGCGGATCCTTGGTCTCGCATGCGAGAGCTGAGGAGGAAATGTTTGGCCAATTCATCAGTCACCCACATAGATTACAATGACGGAAAGATTGTATGAGAGTATTTGGGATAGGATAACACTGAATTTTCGTATGCAAAAGCCATGGTTTGACATAAAACATATTGTATTTTGGCAATAGTATATGTTAGAAGCAACATACATTGTAAAATTTTCTTTTGTAAGAAATATCACATTAAGGTGCCATTAATTTCAAATATTTGGCATTAACTGTGCCAGAATCGCTTTAGAGGGAACAGCGGAGAATGATATCGACCCGTGTAACAGAATAAATCTAGAACAGAGTTGATCCTCCATAGTAGGCCTACATGTATTTTTTTTATATCGGAAAAAAGTGCTTACGTCGAAATACTTTTGATGAAATGTGTGGATTAAAATATCGCACAGCACCAGCTTTTTAGAGGACATGCACTTTCTCCGCTTATATAGGGTTGAGCCAATGAAAGTTGAGCTTATTAGCTTCCGCAGACGCGGACGAAATCTTTCACTGACTCGATTTTTCTCCGGGAAATTAGCTAGACGTTTGTTGAAAAAATTATGAAATGCTGTCTTTTCATTACTGTATCTCCATTACAATGAAAATTGACTGGCTCTCTTCCTCATTTTGCGATATCTGCAGCGTGTGAGAATATTTCACGCGTACGTAGATTCAAAATTGCGGCCTCCAGTCTTCCAAATGCAGTCAGCCGACAGTTCACCTTGTTTGAGCGACGATAGCGCATAATGTTGAAACCTCTGTGGAATTAACAAAACTGGCAACTCTACTTTCATTGTTACTTTGACTTTGAATTAAAAATGATCAGAGACCAAGATTATTTTACGTAAATGAAAGCCCGTTCAGTTCCCTTCAGCGTGCGATGGAATTGTCCACTCTGTCTAGTCAACGTTTGGAGATGCGCTGAAAACGGTCCAAAAACCGGTCACGAGGGGAATAGTTCGTCGATGAGGACACATTTTTAAACATTTTAAACATTTATCTATGTTTTATTGAAATTTCCTCTGTTATACTGTTACATAATTACAGAAGAATTTGTGCCCCTTTTTCCTTCCCTACACAAACGTAATGAAATCTTATAAGGATTTCTTTTGTTTCCATGCAATATAAGTGGCAACTGATGATAATTAAACTACATGATAATGTAATACTTGAATACTACGTTGCTAGCGGTACCATGCGATTGCATGGAATTTATGATAATTAAATATATATATATATATTTATTTACAACCACTTAAACTTGCATTTGATAATTATCATGTCTAGCTGTTGCACATATGAAAGTAAGCTATATTGTTCTCGTATGCAAATTTATGCAAATGAGGTGGTAGATGAATCGGATTAACTATCAATAATACATCCTTCTCTTCGACATGCAGAAGATGAAAATTTGTGCCAAATTGCATTTAATTCCCTTTAGAAACATTCAATATGAAACCATTATGGTCTCTTATTTTCCTAGTTTTAACAAGTTTTTGCTGCCGTTGTATATAAGCGAATTTTATACATTTTTAGCAATATATTGCAATACGTTATCAGACGGAATGCCCAAAATAAGGAACTTCAGCGAGCTTTATATTCACCAATTCTTATCCGATTTTGATAATCCAAAATGCTATGAGTTGGAATAATAAGCTACAATTATATGGCTTCATTTGAAAGGTGAACAAAAATACTGGAGCTTTTACTATCAACACTAAAAAATAAGCTCACTGCCACATTAAAATATCTGAAAATGTGTAAGAATTACCCTTCTGTGGCTTTTTCAACCTGAGGTATGGGAGATAACTGATTTAAATGTTCAGCTTACAAGCGCTACAAAGGTGGACCAAGTCTTATTTCACTAAGGTACAACTATCGGCCCGAGGTTGGCATGGCTTATCTTCGAGGGCATTCAGCGTTGGGCCTCTTCGAATCTGCTAGCAATGGCACCACCCTCCATTGCCTCTTTGCTTACCGTACCTATAAGCCTACCGCTGTCGGTCGGACATGGTACCGACGCCCCCATCTTCCCTCACTATTCCACCATATCCCGAGGTGGGCCTAACGTTTACACGCTGTCTGGGTAGATTGGTGCGGTTATGGGGGCTGATGAGCGGGCAAATCTGACAACCATATTCAAATACCTCTTGATTCTCGGGGTGTCTGTGGATTGAATATAATCCGATTTTCGACCTGCGGAGTCATGCGACTTGCTGTCAGAAACGCTGACACATTTCTCAACACCATATCATGATGTGTCCTAATTGTAGTTCCAAATTGACATGGGTGTTTATCCCAGAAAAAAATCCCGGTTTCTAAAAAAATATTTTCGGGGATGTGAGGCAGTGAAACGATTTGGTTCAGAGAGAATGGTATGTCACAGAAAAATACCCCATTTTATCCCAAGATAATATGTTTTTGCAGGATGTGACAGTGGGAAATATGGTACAGGCTGTACGGAGAACTGTGGTCATTGTGCCAATGGAACAAATCAATGCGCGAAGGAATCTGGTATATGTCCTGTAACAGCAAGCATACCCAGATGTGAAACTGGATATGAAGGAGAACTCTGTAAAGAAAGTGAGTACACTGATTAAGTGAACAATATATGTCCCTTGAATTTCATTTTGATAACCTGCTCAATTGTGAACCAACACAATACAAAGATTAATTGTACATGTTGAACAACAAAAATTCCCGTTATGTTTATGAACATGCGACCCGACAAGTTATCTAGGATGTAAATAAGTCCTCGTTATTTTGGTCTGATTTTTTCTTTACCTACAGAATGCGCATCTGGTAAATACGGCGCGGATTGCACAGAAAGTTGTGGTCAGTGTGCGTCAGGACATGCGGCATGTTCATCGACAACTGGGATATGTTCAGGATCACCAACCTGTTTACCAGGCTATGAAGGAAATTTCTGCAAAATTGGTAAATAATAATTGCGCCGAAACCGTCTCCACTAGCTATGAAATTTTTACAATCAAGTACAAATTCATATCATGATATAAACCTTTAGCAGCCTCTCGAGAACCAAACTTTTCGAGAAGCGCAATTAAAATATCCACATCTGAAACCCACTACTACCTATTTTACCGAGTCGTCATTTGCGATACTTTGATGACATACACAATTATGACACTATAGCCATTGTACTTATCTTTTATTTCACTAAGTAAGCGTCCTGTCTGTGTTTTGTGTGCTGTCCAGCGCGTTTTTAGGTGGATGGAGGGTGTCTGGTTCTATGTTGCCTCAACGATTTCTTCTTTGAAGCAGCAGGAACGCAACTTGGTTGTGTGGTGCTTAGTTGATTCGTCGATAAATGACTGAAATAATGTTGAAAGCGACGTTAATCCCTATTTACTCGCTCACTCACCCCCATTGCTGAATCCAAAACGAGGCTACGTGACCGATTAGTCGCATTGCAGCGTGCGTGGTGCCGTTATGTGATAGTTGGGATTTAACGAGAGCATCATGGCGTCATAAAAGGGCATCACAAAGTAGAATAATAACGTATCTGACTTTACAATCTAAATGTCACCTAGAACACGTGTGTAGCAAAATTACATCATATTACATTGACCAGGGTGCAGGGTCTGTCGTGCTACAAAACTCAGTTTTGAAGTTCATGGAATTAATTGTCGTTTTCTCAGTTTTTTGCAGTTTTCTGCCAGCTCTTTCTCTTCGTAGTCTCGCTTTTTGCACCTGCGACTGTGACCCCATCATGGCTTACATACATACACATACGAAACTACGGGACACGTGCATTCGTCGGTGATGTCTTGCCGGCATCATTGAAAACTGTTGACCGCGTCTCTCTTGCAGGAAACAAGCATGTTTATATATACTATGATTGTCTTTTTGAATTTGGTGCTAATACTGTTATATGGAATATGGAATAGGTCTTTGGATTATGGACGCGGATATTCTCTAATGGACGACGGCTGAATTATGGCTGACGGACCAGACGCTTGTAATGCAATCCGTAATGGCGATATGATTAGATAACTCCTGTCAGACAAACGTGATGAAAGAACAGTAGTCGAGACTCGAAGTCACGACAAGATGGTGCCAATCTGGTCAAGCTTGGACACAAAAAAAGAGAGAATTTTTTGCAGCTAATGATTGATATTAACTCTCATATGAAAGATGGAACTTCTACAATGTTGCACAGCTGAAATAGAAATATGATGGTGAAAGACCTACAGCGGGCAATTTCCGACCTTTCATGAAAGTAAGCAACACATAGCGCTGGAAAGATATGACGACCTTGTGCTCTAATATTTAGACACTCGTATGCATACCATTCATTAACATTAACCCTGTGACGAAAATAACAGCAAATCGAACGAACCAATCAGATCACGTCATCAACGCATGTGCGATGTCAATGGTAGTATTTATATATTATGCCTAGCTGACATCATCGAAAACTGTTGACGGTGTCATAATTTATTTGAATTACTTTCAAATACAGTTTTGGATTAATTATCAAATTCGTTTTTGATCATGTTTTTCCTACAAGTTTCGAATCTGGAGCCGATATCATATACGATTTTATTGTGTCAAACGAAAGACACCTATTCGTGCTAATAGTATTACCACTTTGATTCCATTATCTATTACTATTATTTAATGCATCTGCATTTTCGATTAGCACACTTGAAAGATCTGAAAAGCACAAAAACCCCACATACATGGTGGACGCTGAAGCCAGGTTGAGGCCTAAATCAAGATTTGGCATCTGAACTGTTATGTTTTGTTGAATGGCAATAATATGTAAGTTCTCTTGCAGAATGTCCGGATGGTTTGTATGGCACGGGCTGCAATAACACATGCGGGGCGTGCAAGGGTGGAAATTCTACTTGCAATCACGTGAATGGAGAGTGTCCAAGCTGCGAGCCTGGACGGACTGGCAGCTTATGCGACAAATTAGGTATATCAACTTCATCTATGCTGCACGTAAACAATTTTTTGATGGTATCTTTGCATGAAATTTGATGTCAACTTGGTCTGGGCTGTTGAGCATTCTAGGGAATTATTTGTAGCTTCTGACTTGATTTCACTAGAGCTCTACTGATATTTGTTCTCGTTCTGCCCAGATTGAGCGGCCTTACTTTCCTACTAGTATATATGACGAGCAATATCTATTTCTATGGTCAACTATTCCGCTTCATCATATATATGATTGCTTTGACCCAATTTCCCATCGCCAGTCACGTGTGTATCCGGACACAGGTTTGATCGCCCTGACCATATTGTTCTGAAAGCGCACCATATCTGATCATTTCAGGAATCGTGTCATGCATGAAGCCAATGTGTTGACCAGACAATTGCTGAACTGAATGGCCATTTTTGTGAGAGTACAGGGTTATCGGAAAATGTTTTACCGTCAGATGTCCAGTTAAAATATCTCACAGCTGATTACGTACGGTGTAATGCTCGCAAATACAACTCGCGTTACATAGCATCTATCCAAAATTGTTTCCAGATGATAAGGTCAGGGGCCGAGACATTGTGGTAAAATGGTATCAGTTTCCACCCTCAGAAGTAGAGAAATCTTTGGGCACAAATGGTGACCGATGAATCAACATCACCAGAGCGAGACGAAATGTTCACCGAAATACGACGCACTTTGGCAACTCTTATAGAAAATCAAATCGAAAATGAGATAGTACGAGATGCAAACGTAAGCTGTTGGGTTCCGCTACACGTAGAGCAAATTTGAGGCCCTCGCGTTTAAATTGGCCGTGTTCGACAGTGAGTTCCTGTCGGGAAGTGGGGGGAAATCCCTTGATTCTCCATACAAATATGTCCCCGCGATAAGATATCGACGTATGTAATGTTCAGAACCATCTTCGGATTGTCAACTACATGAAGTCATATCATCATATCCACCAGTACATGTATAAGAATATATTTCATGGATAACGCCCTCTCCTTATGTGTGTACGTAAGTTTGCGGTTTCTTACTAAAGGGAAACGATAAACCGCAAATCGATCAATGCATTATGCCTCGCTATTCAACATGTTCTGCTATTTTCAGGAACATCGCCCCCAAATCCAGAATCCAATCAAGCCACCATCATCGGAGTAGTGGTTGCTGCAGTCGTTGCCTTAGTAGTAATTGGAGTCGTTATATGTTTTGTGTTGTAAGTGCATGCCGCTCTTCAGATCTGTAAATTATTTGGCACGGGGAGAGCGGGCGGTGCGATGGTTACATTTGACATATCTATCATATCAAATCCTGTAGGAAAGCTGTGTCGATCAATGATTAAGGCGGTTTCAGACAATTTGAAAACAAAATGTCATTTTTCTTATATTTCAACAAGAGGTAGAGCAAACCTTTAACATTTAAAATCAAGGATAAAATTCAGGGATCAACAGGCTTATTTTTACATAATCGAGGAAATTATATGGTTTACTAGAATGGGTTAACCACAAACTAATATATGGGATTAGATACGAATTTTATGAGAAATGCCTCTATTTTTTTATAGAAAAAGCTCATAAGAAGTTAAAATGTCGTTCTCTCCAAAATGCCTCAATATACTTATGGAACAATGCGGAATCGGAAAATCTGATAAAAATCGGGGGTCACCATGATTCTCGTCAAGATAGTATCGCACCAACATGGGGAAAACCATGACCATGAGGCCAAATTAATCTGATTTCGCTAATTCAGTTTGCCAGCGTTCCTTCGTTGAGGTCGCATTGCCTTAAAATTGGAAAACACATTATCCATTTAAAAAATCCTTTCACAACTGTTCTCTTAAATGCATATGTTTTCCTTTTCCATTAAATTTCCTTTAAATATCGCTGTTTTGGTAGATACGCAGAAACATGCGCAGTAAGCGTAAAATTGGATTTGTCGGGAACCTCCATGAACACGAGATGAACGGTTAGATGTGTCCAATTATACGTTAATCTGTCCGAATTGTAGTTGCCTATAACTGAGGTACAAAAGTGCTCGAGGTGAACAACCTGCCAAAGATAAATGTATTCTCAAGATAGTGTATGGTGCCAAAAGAAAATCCAAAAGGGCATGTTACGCCCATTAGGGGGTTGAGATATTTATCTTTTGTTTATAGGGCGGAAGACCCTAAAATTACACCATGATGACTATGAGGTCCGGGGAAATGACAAAGAAAAAAACCCAGTTAAGAACCAAATGGGACCCGGGAACATGAAACATACATTTTAAATGTTATACCATGTGTAGGTCTATATATAGCTGCTGGGTCATGGGGGTGATAACAGATTAGAAAGGACATCCTACGCCCAAATGGGGGCCGGGAAGTTCTTTGTCTGAAGACTGCCATGGTGAAACTTAGGATAGCATACTAAACTTTTGAGTATGAAATTTCCTCAGGAATCTAGATTACATTAACAGAAGTGCGCCAGGCATATGATGTGTGTATCTGTTATGTATGTTTGTC